>SJYT01071729.1:222210-253795 GCA_006410635.1 Cephalophus harveyi
ATGGGACCAGATGCCATGATCTTCATTTTCTGAATGTTGAGCTTTAAGCCAACATTTTCACTCTCCTCTTTCAATTTCATCAAGAGGCTTTTTAGCTCCTCTTCACTTTCTGCCATAAGGGTGGTGTCATCTGCATATCTGAGGTTATTGATATTTCTCCCGGCAATCTTGATTCCAGCTTGTGCTTCTTCCAGCCCAGCATTTCTCATGATGTACTCTGCATAGAAGTTAAATAAGCAGGGTGACAACATACAGCCTTGATGTACTCCTTTTCCTATTTGGAACCAGTCTGTTGTTCCATGTCCAGTTCTAACTGTTGCTTCCTGACCTGCATACAGGTTTCTCAAGAAGCAGGTCAGGTGGTCTGGTATTCCCATCTCTTTTAGAATTTTCCACAGTTTATTGTGATCCACACAGTCAAGGCTTTGGCATAGTCAATAAAGCAGAAATAGATGTTTTTCTGGAACTCTCTTGCTTTTTCCATGATCCAGCAGATGTTGGCAATTTGATCTCTGGTTCCTCTGCCTTTTCTAAAACCAGCTTGAACATCTGGAAGTTCACAGTTCATCTATTGCTGAAGCCTGGCTTGAAGCCTTTTAATCATTTCTTAAAAGGTCCTATCCAAACATGATTACATTCTGAAATACTGAATGGCTAGGCCTTCAACAAATGAAATTGGAGCAGTAGGGAGCAGACACAATTCAGTCCAAATCACAGAGTAAGACAGTAATTCTTGAAAAAAAAGGAGATATTGCGAAGAGATTTTTGGCCAAGAGTACCACAAGTAAGTGGAAACCAAGCAGAGAGCAGCAATCCCTATACTGGGTGAAACGCAGATCAGAACTGTGCACTGTTGAGACAGTGAGGAATTTGTGAAACACAGGTTTGAGAGAAGAAGAAACTTTACAGAAAAGGGACTCCAGAAATTTACATAGAGGCCTCCTTCAGCCATTAGCCAATCACTGACATGCACACACACAGGGTGAAATGAGACATGGAAGAATCAACTACTTGGGTCTGTGAAGTGAATGAAAATTCAGGTGCTTGTACCATGCAGGGAGACACTGAACTTGTCATCCAAAGTGCAGATAACTCACTATATACTCCAGGCTCCCAAAATAACTTAGGGGTAGAGCTATTCAGTCCTTAAAAGAAGAGTTACTCCTGATTTACTGTGAGAGTCAAAAGCAAAGTCTCAATAGGATCAAACTGATATGACAATAAGTTAGCGCTCTGTCAGATATACTTCAACATTTTTTGAAGGGAAACAACATAATGTAGACTATCAACTCTGCAGCACCTTGTAAGTTGAAATAATGCCCTACCAAAAAATCAAATTTTACTAGACATATAAAGAAGCAGGAGAAAGTAACTCAGAATAAGAGAAAAAAACAGTCAACAGAAACACACAGAAATGATGTGGATATTGAAGTTAACAGAAAAACTTTAAAACAGCTTGTCTAATAAACACACTAAAGAATTGCTAAAGGAAAATATGGACATAATGAGTGGATAGATGGGGGATCACAACAGAAAATGGAAATAAACAAACATGAAGAAAGAATAGTCTTCAACGGGAGATCAAGATGGCGAAGTAAGAAGGTATGGAGTTCACATATCCCCATGAACACATCAAAAATACATCTATATATGGAATAATTCTTTCTGAAAATGAACTGGAAACTGGCAGAAGGACGCCTGTATGACCAGGTCTTGAAGAAAGATATACATGTAACTGGGTGAAAATAGAAGAAAAGTGATCAGGTCAGGGCCTGTGCCCCTGAGAGGAGACTTGGGAAAAGGGAGATGGCAGATATTCACCTGGGGAGTGAGCAGGTCAAGACACAGACTGGATGTCCCAGTCCTGGGGTTCTACATGGAGAAGACAAGCTCTCTCGGCTGGTTGGGGATTTGCTGGGTCAGGCAGAAAGACTTGTGAAACCTGGGCTTTGCTCATGAGGAGTACTTGCCCCTGAGATAGGACAGAGAGAGTAAGTGTCTGCTGGGTTTCCCAAGACAGCCTCACAACGCCCCATTTGGAGCCAAGGGAAACCCAGCCCCACTCAGTCCAGGCCACAAGCAGTAATGGATCTGGAGTGGCCAGGACTGGGAAGGGGACTAGACCTTGAGATGCAAAGATGAACCAGTCCTCCAGCTGAGCCTCAATGGGGTGATGGTGGCCCTTATTGGAGCTTACTCAAGCAGCCCCTCAGAAGCAGCCTAGTTGCTGCCTGATTTTCTAATAGAGACCAAATGGGGATTTGAACCCAGATCGGGATTCAGTCAGGCAACAGCACTAAACAGTTGACACAGCACTGCCTGTCATGTTAGACAAACCTCCTTACTTGTTTACCTGCTTAGGGAGGTGCAGTCCCCTCTTGAACAGTAAATCTCTGCTTGAAATCCCAAGAATGTCACATTCATGAGGCCCACTCTCTTTAAGGGAGGAAGGAAAGTGCCACCACACAGTGTCTCCTCCCACTAGCTAGAGAAATGTGTGGCCTGGGCAGGGCTCCTCCTCTGTGGCTGCAGGCTTCCAGGCTCCTATCCCTACCACAGGCTGTCTGGGTGTCGCACCAGAGATCAGGGCTGGCCCTTAATATTGCTCACTATTTGCTGTCAGAAGACATACCACTGACTGAGCCCCTTCTGTGTACCATAACCTGTGCTAAGCATCTTGCAGGTACCTTCTTAACACTCATAGCGCTGCTTTCCATTGTAAATAGGATGAAAATGAAGCTCAGAGAGGGAAAGTGATTTGCACAAGGCCATAAGGCTAGGGAGGAGTGGAGTCAGCATTCAGCCACCAGTCTGTCCGGTTGTCTAGTCTTTTGTTCTCTGTGTTGCAAAAGAAAGAGAGGCATTGTATTTTCTGGGGCTTCAGAACCATATCCAGAGAAGGGAACAAATTGTCAAGAGACAAAATATATCAAGATCTACGACTGTATCTTGAATATTATAAATAATACTGCTATAAAAAATTGGTTTCATGTATCTTTCAGAATTAGTACTTTTATCTTCTTAGCATATAGTCTGAAGTCAGAGAGTGTAGTATCTCCAGTTTTGGTCTTTTTCTCAATATTCCTTTGGCAATTCAGAAACTTTTGTGATTCCATATAAAATTTTTGATTATTTCAATTAAACTTTTTTTTAGCCCAGCATTTCTCATGATGTACTCTGCATAGAAGTTAAATAAGCAGGGTGACAACATACAGCTTTGATGTACTCCTTTTCCTATTTGGAACCAGTCTGTTGTTCCATGTCCAGTTCTAACTGTTGCTTCCTGATCTGCATATAGGTTTCTCAAGAAGTAGGTCAGGTGGTCTGGTAGTCCCGTCTCTTTCAGAATTTTCCACAGTTTATTGTGATCCACACAGTCAAAGGCTTTGGCATAGTCAATAAAGCAGAAAGAGATGTTTTTTCTGGAACTCCCTTGCTTTTTCAATGATCCAGTGGATGTTGGCAATTTGATCTCTGGTTCCTTTGCCTTTTCTAAAACCAGCTTGAACATCAGGAAGTTCACTGTTCACATATTCCTGAATCCTGGCTTGGAGAATTTTGAGCATTACTTTACTAGAGTGTGAGATGAGTGCAATTGTGTGGTAGTTTGAGCCTTCTTGGCATGGCCTGTCTTTGGAATTGGAATGAAAACTGACCTTTCCCAGTCCTGTGGCCACTGCTGAGTTTTCCAAATTTGTTGGCACATATATGGGTCTTATTTTTGTCAGTCCGTGACAAAAACATCAGCCAGTCTGTGTCTTTTGGTTGGAGCATTTAATCCATTTACATTTAAAGTAATTATTGATATATATGTTTCCATTGCTATTTTCTTAATTGTTTGAGGTTTGTTTTTGTAGATATTTTTCTTGTATATCTTGACTATATAAGTCCCTTTAACATTTGTTGTAAAGCTGGCTTGATGGTACTGAATTCTCTTAACCTTTGCTTCTCTGAAAAGCTTTTTATTTCTCCATCAATTTTGAATGAGATCTTTGCCGGGTATAGTAATCTTGGTTGTAGATTTTTCCATTTCAGTTCTTTAAATATATCCTGCCATTCCCTTTTGGCCTGCAGAGTTTCTACTGAAAGATTAGCTGTTAAATGTATGGGGTTTCCCTTGTATGTTACTTGTTGCTTTTAATATTCTTTGTATTTATTCTTTATTAGTTTGATTAGTATTTGTCTTGGTTTCTCCTTTGGTTTATCCTATATGGGACTCTTTGCACCTTGTGGACTTGGTTGACTATTTGCTTTCCCGTGTTGGGGAAACTGTAATCTCTTAAAATTTTTTTCTCATATCCTTTCTTTTTCTCCTCTTCTTCTGAGACCCCTATAATCCAAAAATTGGTGCATTTAGTATTGTCCCAGAGGTCTCAGTGTCTATCCTCAGTTATTTTCATTCTTTTTACTTTATTCTGCTCTTCAGCATTTATGTCTACCATTTTTTATCTTCCAGCTCACTTATCCATTCTTTTGCTTCAGAAATTCTGCTATTGATTCCAACTAGAGTATTTTAATTTCAGTAATTGTGCTGTTTGTCTCTGTATGTTTATTCTTTAATTCTTCTAGATCTTTGTTAATTGATTCTTACATTTTCTCCATTTTATTTTCAAGGTTTTCAATCATCTTTAAACTCATTATTCTGAATTATTTTTCAGGGAATGTGCCTATTTCCTCTTCATTTATTTGGACTTGTGTGTTCCTAGTTTGTTCCTTCATTTGTGCAGTATTTCCCTGCCATTTCATTTTTTTTTTTTTTTAACTTACTGTGTTTAAGGTCTCCTTTTCCCAGGCTTCAAGGTTGAATTCTTTCTTTCTTTTATTTGTGCCTTTGTAAGTTTGGTCCAGTTGTTTGCATAAACTTTGTGTAGTATGTAACTTTTACTTGCATTCTGGTGGGAGGAGGTGAGTTTTGTCACTCCCCCACCCCCACTCTGATGGACAGGGCTGAGGCAGTAATCCTGTCTGCTGATGATTGTGTTTGTATTTGTGTCTTGTTTATTGTTTGGATGTGGCATCCTGCACAGGGTACCACTGGTAGTTGTGTGATGCTAGGGTCTTGTATTCAAGCGGTTGCTTTTGTGGGAGTTCTCACTATTTGATACTGCCTAGGGTTAGGAGTTCTCTAGTAGTCTAAGTTCTTGGAGTCAGTGCTCCCACCCCAAAGGCTCAGGGCTTGATCTCTGGCCAGGAACAGAGATTTCACAGGTGGTTTGTTATGGCATTAAATGGGATTAAAACAAATACCCCAAAACAAGAAACCAAAGACTAACCCCAGATAAATGGCAATTACAAAATCAGGCAAATAATAATTAAGATTTTGGAATATACACACATACATGTACATCCATAAGCAAAATAAAAAATAGTCCAACAAAAATAAAGTCCAATAGATTGACCTGGCCAACAAAGGAAACCAAAAATGATATCCATCTGTTAAGAACAAAACTAACCAAAACACAAACTAAAAAACAAAACTAAAGCAAAAATAAAGCAATGAATACACAACTAACAATTATGGTGAGAAAATGAAAGAAAAGAAAGAAAGAATAGAAATGCAAAGTTAAATAGAGGTAAATAAAGAAGATTTATATATATTAAAGACTAATTACAAGGGGAGAAGAATAGTAGGAAAAAGAAAACAAAGGAAAAATGTAGAAAACAATAATAAGTTTAAAAATTTTTAAATTTAAATTAAAGAAAGAGAAGAAAAGGAAAACCCTACAGAACTGCAAAAGACCAACATAGAGGCAGAAGTTTATAACATAAATAAAAAGTGTGATTGAAAAAAATTCAAAAGTTGAAATAGATTTTATCGTGTTAATAAAATTGACAACCACAATGGGGATGGAAGGGAAGGAAAAAAATCCAAAAGAAATTACAGAGTAAGTCAAAATACAAGAATAATAAATGTTTGTCTTGAGTCTCTACTGTCAGTATCCTTTCCCTTGAAGGGAGTTACAGTACAAGAGTCATTCTTGCCTCCCTAGAATGACTTCCAACCCTGTGCTGGTCTCTGGACCTGCTGTGAGGGCAGCTCAGATTCTAATCTGTTCCTCCTCTTGTGTTTTCTTGCCTCCAATGTTCACAACTGTCAGAACTAGTGTGTTTTCTTTTGTGAGGGCTCTCAATGTCCTTTTGTCTATTCCATAGACACTGCTGCTGCTGCTAAGTTGCTTCAGTCATGCCCAACTCTGTGCGACCCTGCAGCCTACCAGGCTCCTCCGTCCATGGGATTTACCAGGCAAGAGTACTGGAGTGGGTTGCCATTGCTTTTTCCATCCATAGACAGTCTGCCTAGTTGATCATGTGGATTTAATCTGCAGTTTGTACAGCCAGTGGGAAGGTTTTGGGTACTCTTCCTTAGCCACAATGCCCCTAGGTTTCAACTGTGGTTTTATTTCCACCTCTGCATGTGAGTGGTCCACTGGGGTTTGCTCCTGAGACTGCTCTGGAGGACTTGGGTTTGCCCCTGTGAGGGAGATATGGAGGTGGTGCAGCTGCTTGAGTCACAGGGGCCCTAGCAGCACCAGGTACTCAGGGGAGTTGGAAATTAGGGCAGCAGGAAATAGAGTGCTCTAAAAGGGTATGGCAACCCGCTCCAGGATTCATGCCTGGAGAACCCCCCTGACAGAGAAGCCTGGCAGGCCACAGTCCACAGGGCTGCAAAGAGCTGGACACAAGTGAAGCGACCCCCTGGCATAAACTTGAGATTTTTTATGCCTGTGGCAGCTCTGGCTCAGTGAGGGTTGAGCATGAAGGTGGTGCAGCTGCTTGAGTTGCAGGGACCCTGGTGGCACCAAGTGTGCAGGGACATGGACTGTCTCAGCGACAGAAGTTATGGCCCGATCAGAGTCTTTTTTTTCCAGCCTCTGGCAGCTGGTGATCAGAAGACCTCTTTGGCTAGTCTTTCTCCATTGCCCCACCTGTTCAGTCACTTAGAGGGCTCCCTTCTGAGGCCGTTCTCTGTTGTTTGGTGCATCAGGCACATAAATTGGCCCCCTGGCTGGGGTCCTACTATGTTGTTCCACTTGTCAGGCACTTAAGGGGCACCCTGGGTAGGGTACCACTCTGTTGTTCTGCTCATCAGGTGCTTAATGGGCCAGGCTCTCTCAGCTGCCTGTGCCGACATGTGGGAAGAGAGAGCCACGGTGACGGCTCCACCCCCTATGCAAAACTCAGTGGTGTCGCCTTGCTTCCATGGCCGCCTGGCTTTCCTCCGCAGGCATTTCCCTCCACAGTCTCCTCCCTCACGTCCCCTTGGTCCGTCTCCCAGCAGTCAACAGCAGCCCTCACCCTGGGATTGCTCGACAGTCCCTACGCTCCAGCTCCCAGCTGCTGCGCCTTCTAGGGGACCTGCGCCCCTGTCCCTGGCTATGGCAAGGACTGTCTGATTCTCATTCCATTTAGGCTGTCACAGATCAGCTGCTTCACTCAGCCTTGAATGTTTCTCCTCTGACCCAGACAGTTGCCCCAGTGTGTGGATCAGCCCCCTGTTTCAGTTCCCCTACCCACCATGGGCAGGTCCAGACCTACTCCTGTTTTCCACCCTAGTTCCTTTGTCCTACTGAATTTTGCGTGGCTCTATATATTCTTTTCTGGTGGTCAGGTCCTTCTGCCCACTCTCAGCTGATGTTATGCAAACACTTCTGTGTCTGAGGTTGTATTCCTGATGTATCTGTGAACAGAGATATACTCCACATGTACCTACTCCTGTGCCATCTTGTTCCCAGAGGCAGGCAGATTCTTAACTACTGGACCACCAGGGAAATCCTATAGCTCCGTTTCTTAAATGAGTTTCTAGGTAACATTCTCTGTTGCCTCAGAAATCTTGCTTGGCTCCTTTCTGTGACTGAAACATAATTAAAATATTGGAATCTTTACCTTCCTCATCTTTCCTTGCAGGTAATGTTTGACTTAACGAAGCAAGCTGGATGTTGAAGAGGACACAGATGGCATACATGGTAGCTTTGAGGCCAAGTTGATTGTCACTAGTTAAACCCAAAGAAGGCTATGTACAGGGCTTCCCAGGTGGTGCTAGTGATAAAGAACCTGCCTGCCAATGCAGGAAATGTAAGACAAACAGGTTTGGTTCCTGGGTTGGAAGGATCCTCTGGAGGAAGGCACAGCAACCCACTCTAGTATTCTTGCCTGGAGAATCCCATGGATAGAGGAACCAGCAGGCTATATAGTCCACAGGGTCACATAGAGTCAGACACAGCTGAAGCGACTTAGCAAACACACATGCACAAGGCTATGTAGAGTGAATGGCTGAGGCACACCCAGACCCACAGAAAAAAGATAAAATTTCTAGAAAAGACTCTCAAGGACAAAGACTTTGATGTAGAGATGAAGGTCTTGGACTCATTTCTCTAGCTTTTCTTACAAATGACTCCCACTACTTTTTTTGGAATGCAAGATTTTCTTTATTGATTAGAAGGGACTCAAGTCCAGGGCAATTGAAATGTTCAATCATGGCTATGTGTTTTTACAATAAGGCCTTAGTGAAATTTTATGCTCCTGTGAATATGTCTTGAGATGATGAATTTGTTGCTTGTGGAGTTTCTGAAAATTTCTCCAACTAGACTGGTCTTTTTGTTCTCTACTCTGAAAAGCTCTATAATGGTACTATATTTAATAAATATGAAATTTAATAATATATATGAAAGGGTATGGTGGATTCTAAAATATATGGTGATAATTATAGTTACTATTTATTAATCAGCCACCTTTCATAAAGCTTCCACTCTATACCAAAATATTTGTTAAGTAAGGGACTTTAACCAGTGTATTTCTTATCTATATTCTTGAACTTGCAAAATAGGAACAACAGTACTATTTTACAAATGAGGAAATTGAGGCTTATAGAGGTTAAAACAATCTACCCCAACTTACTCATAATTATCTCACAATGCTAAAGAATATTATTTGCATGCATGTTGTATGAAAGTGACTGCTACTGAGCCACTTACTCTTTTTGACCATCATCTGTGTACACACAGAGATAATTTTAATATTGTCATTTCAGAAAAGAACAGTGAAATTCTCCAATGACTTATATTTTTAAAAAGAATAATCTTCCCAACCTCATCCCATTTTCTTTTTGCCTGATCCAGCTTGATCCCATCCTGTGACTCAACAGTTATTTCTATCCTGCCCAACTGTTTGACATTTACTTACACAAGCTCAGTCCACAGTCCAGCTGAATTCCTAGCAGAATCAGGCTTATTTCTATCTGGCAGCTTCAACTGCAAAATTCACAAGCACTTTTTATCTTTCTCTTACCTAATGGAAAGTTTCCTTTATTTTTAAGCTCTCTGTACCTCCCAGAAACCCACAAAGGTTTGTAAATTTTTTCAAAATTTTCCAAATTTTTTTACAAAAGCCTTTTATAAGTATTAGCCAGGCTCAGCAAAATAAGTAACTGACTTGTCACAGTGTTGTTCATTTGTCTGGATTTGTTGCCCACCTACAAAACTGCAGAGTGGTCTAAATCTAGGAACTCTCTTCAAGATAGCACTGATCCATGCCCTGGGAGGAGAAGTTCCAATAGGATAAGGGCATGTTAGGGAGACTTGTGTGTGCTGCTATTCAGAATTCTGAGAGTTCACTGCTTATTTTAAAACTTGTCCCATAGGAATACAACTTTCTTATTTCTTTTATACACATTAGAAATACTATATTATGGCTTTTAATCCATAGGAGGGCAATGTTGAGCTACAGGAAAATCCTTGCAGTTTTTTTTTGCAAAAGAACATATAGAACGGATTAATTTAAAAATTAATGAATTGAAACAAATTAACTAATTTAAACATACTACAAGATGATATTTATTTAATGATATATTCCCACATTGAATACTGACTGGCTTCATGTTTGCCATACTGATATTTAATTTGTAAATTGATGTAAATTATTCTTGTCACTCAAAGCCAAACCATGGCTGTCCCTTTGGAGAAGGTTGTGTTCTCCTTGTGTAGCTTTTCTTTATTTTAGATATTGGAAATACTTAAATTATTTGCAAACAGAATGCTTTTTAAAAAAACTATTTTTGTACATGGTCTTCTGATGATAACTCTGCTTGAGGAGAAAAGAATTCTTATAGATCAAATTCCTAAACTGCTTTGACATCTTTCTTTGGGTCAGAATTTGAGGTTCCCTTTAAATGCCACCATAAAGTTCTCAGAACAAACAATTAACCAAATGTAATATTATTACATTACAAGGAAATTAAATTTCAGCCAAATTTTAAGTTATAAAATTGGTCATATATCGGAATTATTTTCCCCAAAAGAGCCATAAATCAATGTAGCACACTATCATTTCAACCTGTATAAAAGCAAGTCTATTTTGAATTTTTAAAGCAAGTATTGTATGTAGAATTTAAGCGTAATTATGTGTTTGTGTGAAAAGTGAGAGTGAAAGTCACTCAATCATGTCAGACTGTTTGTGACCCCATGGGCTATACAGCCCATGGAATTCTTCAGGCCAGAATACTGGAGTGGGTAGCCTTTCTCTTCTCCAGGGGATCTTCCTAACCCAGGGATCGAACCCAGGTTTCCCGCTTTGCAGGAGGATTCTTTACCAGCTGAGCCACAAGGGAATTGTTTGTGTGAGAAAGTGACCAATTTTGTGTTGTTTTGAAGGCTTATCAGACTCTCCTAGATTGAAAAAGCAACCTCTGTCTCCTCTTAAGTGTCTGTGTGTCCCATTTACCAGGGCATCGTGATAGGAGTCTGTTGATAACCTACCTCTCCGTTTCTGTGCAGAAGCATGGCGTATCTTGTCTGTGGGTTAGTTCCTGAGTCCAAGGAAGTAGCAAACTACTGGATCAGTAACAATAGAAGCCAACATTTTAGAAAAGCTTACTGTATGCCAAAGACTGTTATCCAAATACCGTTATCAATTTATTTACCACTCACAACAATGCTATAAGTTCTATTATTAGCACCATTTACTGGATAAGGAAACTGGGCTATAGACTGAGCACATTATTGGTGTTCAAGGTCACAGGGCTTCCCAAGAGACAGAGCCAGGTACACTTTGGGGGTCTTGCTACTCATCACTACTTCAAGGTAAAAAGCAGAATGGATGGGATCTTCTCTGATAGTCCCGAGGTAAAGAATCCACCTTCCAATGCAGGGAATGTGGTTTGATCCCTGCAAGGGAAACTAAGATCCCCCATGCCAACCCCACATGCCACAAGTAGAGTGCATGAGTGCCACAGTTACAGAGCCCACATGCTCTGGAGCCCACATGCCCAGAGGGCCAAGACCCGATGCAGCCGAAAATAAATTAACTAATTTAAAAAACCTCAGGGTGGATCAAAGATTAGAAGCAGTGATGCATGTGGTGTTTCAGAGTAAAGGGAAAATATATTAATGTTAAGCAATATTTAAAGTATTTCCTCAGTATCTTTTTTTTTTTTTTTAATATGGTGCCTCTGGGTAGATGTGGGTGGATGCAGGTGGGTAAGAGTGCCAAAGAGGAACATCATTGTAAGACTGACTTTTTCGATCTACCTGCATGTCTTAACGTTCATGATGACAGGCTTTTGTTTTGCTTTTTTTTTATATTTTAATAATATGATAAATGGATTATAATTTCCCAGAGGGTGGAAATTGCACCTTGATAATTTTCCTTGTCTTTTATTACATCTGATCCAATAGCACTGATATGTGAAAATGATGCATTTGGAAAAATAAATAATGGATGACCAAAAAAATAATTACTCAGGGCTAAAAGGCAGGTATGTATAAAGTCAAGTACAGAAACCACTGGCACACATCTTTGATCCATAGTTTAAATCTGAGTAATATCTTTGGGGGATTTATTCTGTTTATTTACACTGAGGAAGAATAGTTTGGGTCTGAACTACTGTCTGGATAATTCACTTCAACCTTATCAGTAGGTGTATTTTTCTCTCTAGTTATTTACTTTAAGAAAGATATCTGACTTCCTATTTAAGATAATATAAAAATCTGAACCCCATGAAAGTTTCCAAATGATTCTCATTAGCATATATGCAGAGAGATCTCTTTGACTTTTTTAATTTAACAGTTCTTATCTAGAAGTAAGGAGCACAATATACAGTAATTCTTATGAAATTCTAGTAAACACTGAATGCTTACCCTAAATAGGGCATACATTTACCCATTCTATGAAATTTAGAACGCTATATGAAAGCTAGTATTGAATTTCAAGAAATTGCAAAGAATAGTTTCTCATGGTAAAGAAACCCTTGAGGGAGGGGTAACATTGGTGCACCACTATGAGTGTGTGTGTGTGTGTGTGTGCACATGCATGCATGATAATGAAAACAAAAAAAATGCAGATTAAAGCACAAAGTAAAGGATATAGATTTTACAGGAAGAAGATGAGAAAAGAAAGAAAAAATTTTGAGACTTATCAGTTAAGAAAAAGGGGAGGAGAATGGGATAGATTGTAGCAATTTGCTCAGTAATGTTCCCATTTCCTGTTCATCCTCACCCCATTAATAAAGAGTTTTAATTGAATATGCCCTGCAATAGAGCCCATAGGTTATTTCAATGACCCTGCAGCTGTATGAACACACCAGGGAGGCAGTGCTGTCACTGAATTGGTCCTGCATCTCATTGGGATGGAAGGCTAATTTTCATCTCCCATCCCATCCCACCCAGCAGCGGGCACACAGACTTCCTTAGAAACCTCCCACCTCAGGTTCGTTTCTAAGGCATGGAGAAATATGGGGGAAATGGATCAAAATTCAGGAGAAGCAGAGAGAGACAGAAGACAAAAGAAAAATTAAAGATGATGGGAACTTCATTTTAAGGTTATTAGGTCGAAATTTTAATTTGGTTACATGAGAACAACTAGAGATGAAGAGATATGTGTAAAATCTTCACTACATAACATAAAATAATTTCCACTTCTGGCCTCTACACTGCATAGATGTTTATACAAATCAGTTAATAAAGACTTTGAGTGGAATCAGTTCCATCATGTAATTTATTCCCAGAGGCATCAACTGAAGCTCATTCCTCTAGGAAGAAATCAGTACATTTCTTGTTCAGATTGAATCCAGAACCACTCAGAGATGAATGGATCAGCTCTATGGAAGGAGTGAGAGTGGTAAAACATAATTTTATCTGTGGTAATTTTACTAATTTTAGTCTAATTTCTAATAACACAGAAATTCAGTGACTTTTCAAGGCTAATTGAAACAGATACTGATATCATTGTGAACCCCAGAAAATTTCACCAGAGTGAAGCTCATATACCTTCTTCATGAGGGAATATTTCTGGTTAACACAGTTGTCCTCTGAGATAGCTAGTCAGGAAAAGTTTCTAGGAGGAAATTTAGAAAATGAAAGATTGAATATTGGCTCAGATATGTCATAATTAAAAGATACATTTTTAAATGGCTATAACCTACTTTTATATCTAAGCTAATGTTTATTTTTAAATAGATTTTAATTTACTGGAAAGTTTCAAAGATAGTGTAGAGAGTTCCCACATACACCATATCCAGTTTTCCCTATTGTTAATATATTATTATTGCAGATGAGCCAATAATGGTATATTATTAAAAACTAAATTCTATACTTTATTTAGATTTTATTAGTTTTTCTCTAATGTTCTTTGTCCACTCCCAGAAGAGCAAATTACGTTTGTCCTCATGTTTCTTTAGGTTCCTCTGGGTTGTGGCAGATTTCTCAGACTCCTTGCATTTTATGACCTTGACAGTTTTTAGGGGTACTGGTCAGCTGTTTTGCAGAATGTCTGATATTTGGGTTTGTCTGATGGTTTTTTCAGGTTAGGTGGGTTATGGTTTTGGGGGAGGAAGACTGCAGAGGTGAAGTGTCACTCTCAACATTATATATTAAGAGTATATTCTATCCACATGAACTGTCATCAAGGATGTTGACCTTGATCATCTGAGAAAATACGTAGGCTTCTCCACTATGTTGCCCCCACTTTAATTCCCAAACTGTGCTGTTTGGAAACAAATCACTAAGCATTGCAAACAATTAAAGGGTGAGGAATGGAGCTTTACCTCCTGGAGGGTTAAACATCCACATAATTAGAAATTTTTTTTTCTGTAGGGGAGATTTTATGTATTCAATCATTTATTTCATATGGACTCATGGATATTTATTAATATTTTGTACTTTGAGCTATGATGCAATATTATGTTATTTGTTATTGTTGCTCCATTTGTTCCAACTTTGACCACTTGGTATCTGTGTCCTTTGGACATGTTGCCACCATTGTTTTGTTTTTGTATACTTTCTTATTTCTGGCACTTCAGGATGCTGTGGTCTCACTTTGCTGTGTCTCCAAGAAGAAACTGGAAAATTGTATTAGAAATAAGATATGGGCACAGGGTGTACAGTCAGTTTTTTTCTTTAAGCTGCATTTTATCTGTATGGGGTGAATTATTTTCTGTTGGACATTGTTGGAGAAATGGCTCTTGATTCTGTCCCCAAGTGAAGGAGCATGAGGCATCTGTTTATTGAGTTTCTGTGTCTGTACTTCCTTTGTGTTTTTTTCCTGATACTAAATTATAATCAGTGGATATTCTTGAGGATCTTTATTTCCATTTTCCATCTTGAAAAGAGCTAGAAAGTATGTCATTATCCCCTGTGGACATTAAGAATAGTTTCTATAGATTCCAGGTTAATTTTTTTTTTTTTTAGTTTTATTTTTACTTTATTTTACTTTACAATACCGTATTGGTTTTGCCATACATTGACATGAATCCACCATGGGTGTATATTAGCTCCCAATCCTGAATCCCCCTCCCACCTCCCACCCCATATCATCTCTCTGGATCATCCCCGTGCACCAGCCCCAAGCATCCTGTATCCTGTATCGAACATAGGCTTGTGCTTCATTCTTACATGATAGTATACACGTTTCAATGCCATTCCCCCAAATCATCCCATCCTCTCCCACTCCCACAGAGTCCAGGTTAATTTTTAATTAAAATTTGTATCAGTACAAGTTGGGCTTCCCTGGTGGCTCAGACAGTAAAGAATCTCCCTGCAATTCAGGAGACTGGGGTTTGATCCCTGGATCAGGAAGATCCACTGGAAAAGGGAATGGCAACCCACTCTAGTATTCTTGCCTAGTGAATTTCATGAACAGAGGAGCTAGCCCAGAGGAGTCTGTGGGGTCACAAAGAATCTAACAGACTGAAGGACTAACACTTTAACCACAAGTTAAATAGTGTTAATTTTTTTTTTTTTAAATTTTGGCTGTTGTTAGTAAATGAATAAGTTTTAGTTTGTCAGAGACCATCTAATAGGACATCTTTTTAGAAGCCAAGTTCTGAATTTTGTGACTAGTATACAGTTTATCCCCTTGTATTTTCTAATGGGTATGCAAAGGAAAGTGATAACTAGAAAATGTCAGGACTTCCCTGGTGGTTCAGTAATTGAGAATATGACTTCCAATGCAGGGAAGGTAGGTTAGATCCCTGGTCAGGGAACTAAGATCCCACATGCCAAGCAGCAACTAGCCTGTATGCCACACCTATGAGCCTGGGTACCTCAACTAGAGAGCCTTCATGCTTCAAACTACAGAGCCTGCAGCCTGGAACCTTCAGCCATAACTAGAGAGAAGCCTGTGCACCACAAAGAAATATCCCGTGTACTGTAACTAAGATGTGATGCAGACACATAAATAAATAAATATATATATAAAGTCATTGTGTAGACAGTACTTGAGTAGAATAGAGTATGTGAAAGTACATTGTAATTTTTAAAATTCATAATTTTAATTTGTCATAACATGGATGTGCTGTACTGACATTCATCTCACATATATTTCACTTCAGTCTCTCATTCATGTCTGACTCTTTGCAAACCCATGGACTGCAGCATGCCAGGCCTCCCTGTCCATCACCAACTCCTGGAGCTTACTCAAACTCATGTCCATTGAGTCCCTGATGCCATTCAACCATCTCATCCTCTGTCATCCCCATCGCTTTCAATCTTTCCCAGCATTAGGGTCTTTTCAAATGAGTCAGCTCCTTGCATCAGGTGGCCAAAGTATTGGAGTTTCAGCTTCAACATCAGCCTTTCCAATGAATATTCAGAGCTGATTTCCTTTAGAATGGATTTATTGGATCTCCTTGCAGTCCAAGGGAATCTCAAGAGTCTTCTCCAACACCACAGTTCAAAAGCATAAATTCTTTGGAGCTCAGCTTTTTTTATAGTCCAACTCTCACATCCATACATGCCTAACGGAAAAACCATAGCCTTAACTAGACAGACCTTTGTTGGCAAAATGATGTCTCCACTTTTTAATATGCTCTCTAGGTTGGTCATAGCTTCTATTCCAAGGAAAAGCATCTTTTAATTCCATGGCTGCAGTCACCATCTGTAGTGATTTTGGAGCCTAAAAAAAATAAAGTATGCCATTGTTTCTACTGTTTCCCTATCTATTTGCCCTGAAGTGATGGGACTGGATGCCATGATCTTAGTTTCCTGAATGTTGAGCGTTCTACCAACTTTTTCACTCTCCTCTTTCACTTTCATCAAGAGGCTCTTTAGTTCCTCTTCACTTTCTGCCATAAGGGTGGTGTCATCTGCATATCTGAGGTTATTGATATTTCTCCCAGCAATGTTGATTCCAGCTTGTGCTTCTTCCAGACCAGCATTTCTCACGATGTACTCTGCATAGAAGTTAAATAAGCAGGGTGACAATATACAGCCTTGATGTACTCCTTTTCCTATTTGGAAACAGTCTGTTGTTTCATGTCCAGTTCTAACTCTTGCTCCCTGAAATGCATATAGGTTTCTCAAGAGGCAGATCAGGTGGTCTGGTATTCCCATCTCTCTCAGAATTTTCCACAGTTTATTGTGGTCCACACAGTCAAAGGCTTTGGCATAGTCAATAAGCAGAAATAGATGTTTTTCTGGAACTCTATTGCTTTTTCCATGATCCAGCAGATGCTGGCAATTTGATCTCTAGTTCCTCTGCCTTTTCTAAAACCAGCTTGAACATCAGGAAGTTCACGGTTCACGTATTGCTGAAGCCTAGACAATATGCTACTGGAGGTCAGTGGAGAAATACATCCAGAAAGAATGAAGGGACGGAGCCAAAGCAAAATCAATACCCAGTTGTGGATGTGACTGGTGACAGAAGCAAGATCCGATGCTGTAAAGAGCAATATTGCATAGGAACCTGGAATGTCAGGTCCATGAATCAAGACAAATTGGAAGTGGTCAAACAAGAGATGGCAAGGGTGAACGAAGACATTCTAGGAATCAGCAAACTAAAATGGACTTGAATGGGTGAATTTAACTCAGATGACCATTATATCTACTACTGCAGGCAGGAATCCCTCAGAAGAAATGTAATAGCCATTATGGTCAAAAAAAGAGTCCAAAATGCAGTACTTGGATGCAATCTCAAAAACGACAGAATGATCTCTGTTTGTCTCCAAGGCAAACCATTCAATATCACAGTTACCCAAGTCTATGCCCCAACCAGTAACACTGAAGAAGCTGAAGTTGAATGGTTTTATGAAGACCTACAAGACCTTTTAGAACTAACACCCCAAAAAGATGTCTTTTTCATTATAGGGGACTGGAATGCAAAAGTAGGAAGTCAAGAAACAGCTGGAGTAACAGGCAAATTTGGCCTTGGAATGCGGAATGAAACAGGGCAAAGACTAGTAGAGTTTTGCCAGGAAAATGCACTGGTCATAGCAAACACCCTCTTCCAACAACACAAGAGAAGACTCTACACGTGGACATCACCAGATGGTCAACACTGAAATCAGACTGATTCTATTCTTTCCCGCCAAAGATGGAGAAGCTCTATACAGTCAATAAAAACAAGACCGGGAGCTGACTGTGGCTCAGATCATGAGCCAAATTCAGACTCAAATTGAAGAAAGTAGGGAAAACCACTTGATCATTCAGGTAAACCTAAATCAAATCCCTTATGATTATACAGTGGAAGTGAGGAATAGATTTAAGAGCCTAGATCTGATAGATAGAGTGCCTGATGAACTATGGAATGAGGTTCGTGACATTGTACAGGAGACAGGGATCAAGACCATCCCCATGGAAAAGAAATGCAAAAAAGCAAAATGGCTGTCTGGGGAGGCCTTACAAATAGCTGTGAAAAGAAGAGAAGCGAAAAGCAAAGGAGAAAAGGAAAGATATAAGCACCTGAATGCAGAGTTCCAAAGAATAGCAAGAAGAGATAAGAAAGCCTTCTTCAGTGATCAATGCAAAGAAATAGAGGAAAACAACAGAATGGGAAAGACTAGAGATCTCTTCAAGAAAATTAGAGATACCAAGGGAACATTTCATGCAAGGATGGGCTCGATAAAGGACAGAAATGGTATGGACCTAACAGAAGCAGAAGATATTAAGAAGAGGTGGCAAGAATACACAGAAGAACTGTACAAAAAAGATCTTCACGACCCAGATAATCATGATGATGTGATCACTAATCTAGAGCCAGACATCTTGGAATGTGAAGTCAAGTGGGCCTTAGAAAGCATCACTACGAACAAAGCTAGTGGAGGTGATGGAATTCCAGTTGAGCTGTTTCAAATCCTGAAAGATGATGCTGTGAAAGTGCTGCACTCAATCTGCCAGCAAATTTGGAAAACTCAGCAGTGGCCACAGGACTGGAAAAGGTCAGTTTTCATTCCAATTCCAAAGAAAGGCAATGCAAAAGAATGCTCCAATTACCGCACAATTGCACTCATCTCACATGCTAGTAAAGTAATGCTCAAAATCCTCCAAGCCAGGCTTCAGCAATACGTGAACCGTGAACTCCCTGATGTTCAAGCTGGCTTTAGAAAAGGCAGAGGAACCAGAGATCAAATTGCCAACATCCGCTGGATCATGGAAAAAGCAAGAGAGTTCCAGAAAAACATCTACTTCTGCTTTATCGACTATGCCAAAGCCTTTGACTGTGTGGATCACAATAAACTGTGGAAAATTCTGAAAGAGATGGGAATACCAGACCACCTAACCTGCCTCTTGAGAAATCTGTATGCAGGTCAGGAAGCAACAGTTAGGACTGGACATGGAACAACAGACTGGTTCCAAATAGGAAAAGGAGTACATCAAGGCTGTATATTGTCACCCTGCTTATTTAACTTACATGCAGAGTACATCATGAGAAACGCTGGACTGGAAGAATCACAAGCTATAATCAAGATTGCTGGGAGAAATATCAATAACCTCAGATATGCAGATGACACCACCCTTAAGGCAGAAAGTGAAGAGGAGCTAAAAAGCCTCTTGATGAAAGTGAAAGAGGAGAGTGTAAAAGTTGGCTTAAAGCTCAACATTCAGAAAACGAAGATCATGGCATCTGGTCCCATCACTTCATGGGAAATATATGGGTAAACAGTGGAAACAGTGTCAGACTTTATTTTTGGGGGCTCCAAAATCACTACAGATGGTGACTGCAGCCATGAAATTAGAAGACGCTTACTCCTTGGAAGAAAAGTTATGACCAACCTAGATAGTATATTCAAAAGCAGAGACATTACTTTGCCGACTAAGGTCCGTCTAGTCAAGGCTATGGTTTTTCCAGTGGTCATGTATGGATGTGAGAGCTGGACTGTGAAGAAGGCTGAGTGCCAAGAATTGACGCTTTTGAACTGTGGTGTTGGAGAAGACTCTTGAGAGTCCCTTGAACTGCAAGGAGATCCAACCAGTCCATTCTGAAGGAGATCAGCCCTGGGATTTCTTTGGAAGGAAACTAAAGCTGAAACTCCAGTTCTTTGGCCTCCTCATGTGATGAGTTGACTCATCGGAAAAGACTCTGATGCTGGGAAGGATTGGGGGCAGGAGGAGAAGGGGACGATCAAGTATGAGGTGTCTGGATGGCATTACGGACTAAATGAAAGTGAGTCTGAATGAACCCTGGGAGATGGTGATGGACAGGGAAGCCTGGCGTGGTGCGATTCATGGGGTCGCAAAGAGTCGGACACGACTGAGCGACTGAACTGAACTGACTGAGCTTGCAGAAGTTTGAGCATTACTTTACTAGAGTATGAGATGAGTGCAATTGTGCAGTAGTTTCAGCATTCTTTGGCATTGCCTTTCTTTGGGATTGGAATGAAAACTGAGCTTTTCCAGTCCTGTGGCCACTGCTGAGTTTTTCCAATTTGTTGGCATATTGAGTGCAGAATTTTAAATAGCTCAACTGGAATTCCATCACCTCCACTAGCTTTGTTCATCGTGATGCTTCCTAAGGCTCACTTGACTTCACATTCCAGGATGTCTGGCCTCAGGTGAGTGATCACACCATCATGGTTATTTGGGCCGTGAAGATCTTTTTTGTCCTGTTCTTCTGTGTATTCTTGCCACCTATTCTTAATATCTTCTGCTTCTATTAGGTCCATACCATTTCTGTCCTTTTTAGCCCATCTTTGCCTGAAATGTTCCCTTGATATTTCTGATTTTCTTGAAGAGATTTCTAATGCGGCACTAAAGTTGCAAGTTTCTGAGAGGTGATGCTCCACATCCAAGGTCAGAGAAACCCCAGTTATACAATAGGTCCTGAAGTGGCTGTGAAGAGATACCCCACATCCAAGGGCAAAGGAGAAGCCCCAGCAAGACGGTAGAAGGGGCGAATTTGTGTTTGGAATCAAACCCGATTCCCACCAGAGACACTCAGAGGGCTCAAGCAAACTGTGCACACCAGGACCCAGGGATCCCACAGAGATTAAGATAGAACTGTGTTTGGGTGTCTCCTGTGGAGGTACAGTTTTGTGGAGGTCTGCCACAGGGACAGGGCTTCTGGGTGCAGCAGACTTGGGTATGGCATAAGCTCTCTTTGAGGAGGTCACCATTAACCCCACCATAGACCCACCAGAACTTACACAGGACTGGCAAAACAAACTCTTGGAGGGAACCTCGTGCACCAGCACCCAGGAGAAAGGGGCAGTAATCCCACAAGAGACTGTCCCAGACTTGCCTGTGGGTGTCCAGGAGTCCCTGGTGGAGGCATGGGTTGGTGGTGGCCTGCTGCAAGGTTGGGGGCACTGAGTGTAGCAATACATGCATGGGATCATTTGAGGGATGTCACCATTATCTTCATTACCTCCACCATAGTTTGGCTATGTGCCAAGTAAATAGCAGGGAGGGAATACAGCTACAGCCATCAACAGAAAATTGGATTAAAGATTTACTTGAGCATGGCCCCACCCTTCAGAACAAGACTGCCCTCAGGCAGTCTATCCCATCAGGAAGCTTCCATAGCCTCTTATCCTTCTCCAGCAGAAGAAAGACAGCCTGAAAACCACAATCACAGAAAACTGATCGGTCTAATCACATGGAACACAGCCTTGTTTAACTCAGTGAAACTATGAGCTATGCCATGTAGGGCCACCCAAGACAGATGGGTCGTGGTGGAGAGTTCTGACAAAATGTGGTCCACTGCAGAAGGGAATGTCAAACCACTTCAGTATTCTTTCCTTGAGAACCCCATGAACAGTATGAAAAGGCAAAATATGGGACACTGAAAGATGAATGCCCCAGGTTGGTAGATGCCAATATGCTACTGGAGATCAGTGGAGAAATAAGCCCAGAAAGAATGAAGGCATGGAGCCAAAGCAAAAACAACACCCACTTGTGGATGTGACTGGTGATGGAAGCAAGGTCCCATGCTGTAAAGAGCAGTATTGCATAGGAACCTGGAATGTTAGGTCCATGAATCAAGGCAATTTCTAAGTGGTCAAACAGAAGATGGCAAGAGTGAATGTCTTCATTTTAGAAATCAGCGAATTGAAATGGACTGGAATGGGTGATTTCAACTGAGGTGACCATTATATCTACTAGTGTGGGCAAGAATCCCTTTGAAGAAATGGAGTAGCTATCATAGTCAACAAATGAGT
This sequence comes from Cephalophus harveyi, assembly GCA_006410635.1. Lineage (NCBI taxonomy): Eukaryota > Metazoa > Chordata > Mammalia > Artiodactyla > Bovidae > Cephalophus > Cephalophus harveyi. The sequence continues at coordinate 244,073 of SJYT01071729.1, forward strand.
CCAAAATGCAGTACTTGGATGCAGTCTCAAAAATGACAGAATGATCTCTGTTTGTTTCCAAGGCAAACCATTCAATATCACAGTAATCCAAGCCTATGCCCCAACCAGTAACGCTGAAGCAGCTGAAGTTGAATGGTTCTATGAAGCCCTACAAAGACTTTTTAGAACTAACACCCAAAAAAGATTTCCTCTTCATTGTAGGGAACTGGAATGCAAAAGTAGGATGTCAAGAAACACCTGGAATAACAGGTAAATTTGGCCTTGGAGTACAGAATGAAGCAGGGCAAAGGCTCATAGAGTTTTGCCAAAAGAACACACTGGTCATAGCAAACACCCTCTTTCAACAACATAAGTGAAGACTCTACACATGGACAATACCAGATGGTCAACACCAAAATCAGATTGATTATATTCTTTGCAGCCAAAGATGGAGAAGGTCTACCCAGTCAGCAAAAACAAGACCAAGAGCTGACTGTGGTTCAGATCATGAACTTCTTATTGACAAATTCAGACTTAAATGGAAGAAAGTAGGGAAAACCACTAGACCATTCAGGTATGACCTAAATCAAATTCCTTATGATTATACAATGGAAGTGAGAAATAGATTTAAGGGACTAGAGCTGATAGAGTGCCTAATGAACTATGGAAAGAGGGTCATGATTTGTATGGTAGACAGGGAACAAGACCATCCCCAAGCAAAAAAAAAAAAAAAAAAGCAAAATGGCTGTCTGAGGAGGCCTTACAAATAGCTGTCAAACAAAGAGAAGTGAAAAGGAAAGGAGAAAAGAAAATATATACCCATTTGAATGCAGAGTTCCAAAGAATAGTAAGGAGAGATAAGAAACCCTTCCTCAGTGATCACTGCAAAGAAATAGAGAAAAACAATAGAATGGGAATGACTAGAGATCTCTTCAAGAAAGTTAGCGATACCAAAGGAACATTAGTATATTTGAATAAGCAATAATATTAGAATCATTATCAATAATTCTATAGGGGTTCTTTAAATTGTTAGTCACCCCCAAGTTTCATAGCACTGTTTTCTTTTTTTTTTCTTTTCTATTCATAGCACCTACGAGTCAGGGCCAGTGATTTTCAAAACTGTGGTCCCCAGACCAGCAGCATCAGTATCATCTGGGAACTTGTCAGACATGTGGTCTGTGTCTTACCAAAATCTCCAGGTGATTCTGATGTATGCTGCAGACTAGGAAATATTGGACTCCAAGTTATGTTACAACCCCAAACTTTAATGGCTTAAAGCATTAAGCATTTGTATCTGACTCAAGCTACATGCCCGCAGTGGGGCAGCCAGGAAGACAGAAGACGCTTTACAGCATCTGTTTCTGTGGTAACGGCAGCTGGAAAGTAAAATACACACTAGCTCTTAAAGCCTCTTCTGGGAAGTGACACTTTCTTCTCCTCATAATTCTTCAGACAAAGGAAGCCTCTCTTGGCCACTCAACTTCAAAGGGTGTATGAGGTAGTGCCTTCCTACCAGGCATCACAAAGGATGGAAAGATAGATTTATTTAGCAAACAGGGTGAATATCTACTATAGTATTGGGTATCACATTTTTTCCAGTAGAAGCATAATGTGATTTAAATATGTAATTAAAATTATCTAGTATTTACTTTAAAAAAGTAAGAAAAAGTAAGTTAAATTAATATTAATATAATATTTTATTTAATTCAACATATCCAAAGTAGTGTCATTTTCACTAGAATCAGTGTAAAATTAATAATGAGATGTTTTGCTTCTTTTTTTTTCATCCAAAGTCTTAGAAGTCTGGTGTGTATTTTGCATGTATAACACAGCCTCAGTTTGAACTAGCCCAGTTTTAAGTGCTCAATAAATATATGTGACTGGAGAATTTCAATTTGACCAACATCTTGAGTATGTCAAGACAATATCTGCCACATAGTAAGCATTCCAAAAGCCTGTGTAAAATTTTGAATGATTGCAAACCATAAATATTTTTTAAAATAGTTTTCCTTCTTTATCATACTTAGATCTTGGTTTTCTTCTCAAATCCTGTCCCCTTGTGAATTTCTGCTACTTTTTAAGGCACATTCTAAATTTCAGGGATGTTTGTGAAAATTAGATGTCAAAACTTTCATTAGAAAAATCATTGCAAGTATTTATTTTTTAAATATCTTTATCTGTTTGCTGTGGTTGTCTAGTTTTACATCTTAATCTACAATTTCTTGCTATCTTTCTTGTGTAACATTTTTGTGTGTTTGGGAACCACAGGGCTTTTCAGAATTATGTCAGATTTAAACTGAGTTTAAAGGTTGAACATATGACCTCCACCCAAATTGATGTTAAAGCGTAAGGATTAAATGCAAGATAATTTTCAGTTAAGTAGGAAATGCTGAATTATAGCTCAAAGGCTCAGGTTTATGTTCAATAAATCTGTGTAATATAAAGCTGTTCTTTATTGCCATGACACCCTCCTTTTTAGTTTGCATATTCCAAGATGTAAACCGTCTGCCTAGTCTTTGTTTGAGAAACTTTGACACAACATTAAAAAAAAAAACAAACAACACATCATTAAAGTTCAGAAATACTATGTTTTCCTTACTCCAGAGTATCCCTCCCCTCAATCCCCATGGGCTCCCACTGCTCCCCATCCACCCCTCCAACCTATGGACTTCCTACATTCCTCATCACCCTTGCCAGCTTCCTAGGCTACTGTTAAGGAATATATTTGCCAAAAAAGGATTCATTTAGTATGTTCAGCATGTCTTATAATACCACCCATGAAGTCCAGTGATTTGGTAACTGAAGACTACTTATGCAACACCAACTCTTCTTCAGAAAGTTCCTAAAGGACACATTTGCAAAAACATCTTTATATTAAAAAGAGTTTAACTTATGTGGTACTGTCTTTGTTTCTGAGATGCGTAGAGAAAATAAAGGCCCAGTGGTTTGGTAAATCATGTCTTCTCATGGATACACTCAATAGAGGAGAAGAGTTTGGTTTTTTGTGGATCTGACTTGTGTTTTAAAGGGGAAAATGATCTAAGTATTCTACATGAGAATGCAGATCATGCTTCTCTAACCACAGGGGTTGTGCTTGGTGAGTGCCCCCAGTTTCTGGCCTCAGAAAGTCATCCTTGCCTTTGTGCTTATCCCACACTTCTCACACGACTACCCTGGTGGCTCAGCAGTAAAGAATCCGCCTGCCAGTTCAGGAGGCGCAGGAGAAACATAGGAGATGTGGGTTCGATCCCTGGGTTGGGAAGATCCCCTGGAGAAGGAAATGGCAACCCATTCTAGTATTCTTGCCTGGGAAATCCCATGGACAGAGGAGTCTGGCAGGTTACAGTCTATGGGGTTGCAAAGAGTCAGGTATGACTGAACAACTAAATAACACACTTCATATGGGCTCTTTGCACTCAATCATGGAGCATGGCAGAGATGGATGCTGAAGCACAAAGATTTCTGGGAGTCATAAAACTGTTTTGATAGTCTGCTCTGGATGGAGGATCCCTTGATGGATTAGCCAGAATTTCCGTAGACACTTCCATCCAACTGTTTTCATCTTTTTCTTTTTTTTTAGTCAGACTTGTTTGTATCTGAGGGCTCCTCCACACTTGTCTGGCTACCTCCCTATTTTCTCTCATACAGACACTTCCTTGGACAAAATCCCTTTACATTAATCCAGTCTTGGTGTCTGCTTCTTGGAGAACCAGGACTAATATAAGTCTTTTGGATTCCCTTAGATTTGGCTTTTGAAAGAGAGTGTCACCTAATCAGAGCACGGTGGTGGAGCCTGAGCAGTGGGAGGATGGTGCGCTGTGGGTGCTTGTGGCCTCCGTGGTGGCAGGATGTAGGAATCAGGGCAGGATGAGAAGAGAATTGGCAGAAGAGGGCAGCGGTTGTTGCAGGGGCTCAGAATGAAGCTTTAGAATCTGAGGGAAGGATAAGAGGCACTGGGGTTGAAAGGCAGTAATAACACTGGGATATTTGTTGTGTATGAGGGGAATTGAGACAAAAATAAGGATAATAAGAACCATGTCAGAAATGGAAGTTATAGATATGGAAAATGAGAACATTGTATAAGACCTGTGGGTTGGGGAACAAATGGTAGATGTGATGGTTTTCAATGTGGAAGTGAATATTTTTGTAAATGTATGCATATAAACAATACATGCTCCCCAGCTCTGTCTGGGGATAACTCCTTGATAATAATGGGCATAGCTATCACCCAGATGTTGGTTTCTCTCAAGCATTATTCATTAAAGAAACTGGAACTCCTTGAGGAAATAAATGGCTGTTTCTGGGACTAGAGAATGGAAAGCACAAGATGAGCCTGGAACATTATTTTGTGCCAGAAAGTAAGGAATTCTCAAAGAATGATGGGATTACATCAGAAACACATAGGAGTAAGCTTCAAAACTTTCCTGCTGACCAAATTTAGGACAATTTGGGGACAAGACTGATAATAATGGATTATAACCAATGGAAAAAAGTATGAATCCATGCCTTCATACTATATATAAATAAAGAAGAAGAGAAAGTTTTTCCTTCATAGAATGTCAACTAATGGATATAGATAAAAATAGTAGAAGTAGGAAAACTCACAATTAAACAGCAATGCTAATCATAATTAATTCAGCCAAGAACTATCAATGGATACTAAAACTATGGGTGAAAGTTTGATGAGGAACAGAATATTTATATCTTAAAGTAGTTCCTCACAAAATGTTTGTTGGTGACAAAGGGTAAAAGAGCCATCATGTGGTAAGAACAACAACAAAAAACCTGGCAAGATCCCTCTTAGGTAAGATATCGGTTAGCAGCTCTAATAATAAAAACATTCAAAATCATGTACAAGATTAATAGAATCATAAAAAGAGAGTATCTGTTCTGGCAAATTTCTCCCCCAAATCTAATCTGGCTTCCATCATGAAGCAACATCAGAAAAACAAACAAAAATTCAACTCAAACTGAGGTATGTATTTATACATATAAAATTGATTAGGTCTCAGTTATAATATTTTTCAGATCTAAGAATTTGAAAAAAAAATACTGAAAAAAGAAAAAAAATGTCATGGCAGGTACTTAAGGACTCAATTTCCCATTTTCTCTGGAGAAATGAAAACATGCATTTGTCAGATTAGATTTGTGGAGTTGATGTGGCCAAGATTTCCCAATAGCGATGTGTAATACTTCCCAGAGATTCTTTACTTGTTCTTCTCCTAGTCAAGTTAATATCTGGAATTCATGCATATTTACAGAAAAGGCTCAAACTCTATCTGACTAAAAATAAAGACTTAAATTTATAAGTTTAAGAATTATTTTGAACTGATTTATGCAACGGAAGGTGTTTTGTTTTTTTTTTTTTAATTTTCACATTTGTTATTTTTTAATCCTAAAATTCGTTGGGTAACAGATCTGAAGACAATCAGAAAAGACAGATTTAAAATATCTCAAACAAACATTTCTCTCATTGTCTCCCTGATGGTCAGGAGCATATATTACAAAAGAGTCAGGAAAAAGAAGGTGGAAGAAGAAGCAAGAAAATGAGAAGGGAAAGAAAAAGGGGAAAAGGAAAAAGAAAAGGTTGAGCAAAAGAGAATAAGGAAAAGGAGGAGGAGGAGAACGAAAATACATTTGTGAAGGTACTTTAGATGCAATAATAAAATTGACATTTATTAGGTTGATATCATGTGCCTGGTGTTAATTTAGATGCTTTTGACATGGTTTAGCAAGTAAGAAAAAAGCTGAGATAATTAGGTATCTTCTCAATGGCTAGTTAGATGGTATGTCTGTCTTTCTGCAAAGCTCCAGTGTTATCCTAAGTGATGCTAGTGAATAGTTAATTGTCTAACTGGTGACATAAAGGATGGAAATGCTCCACTAGATGTTAGCATCAAGGTGATTTATTGCTTTTCTTTCAATACAGTTTCCTTATTAAAAAAAAAAAAATTGAACAGACATCCAAAGAAGTCAAAAATGTGTTGAATTTTACTGCCTTGGAATATTATCTGAGAAGGCAATGGCACCCCACTCCAGTACTCTTGCCTGGCAAATCCCACTGGTAGGCTGCAGTCCATGGGGTCGCTGGGGGTCGGATACGACTGAACGACTTCACTTTCACTTTTCACTTTCATGCATTGGAGAAGGAGATGGCAACCCACTCCAGTGTTCTTGCCTGGAGAATCCCAGGGACGGGGGAGCCTGGTGGGCTGCCGTCTATGGGGTTGCACAGAGTCGGACACGACTGAAGCCACTTAGCAGTAGCAGCAATGTTTTTACTAATTTTCAGCTCATTAAAGTACCATTTCATCCTTACGTAGATTATACATAGTGAAGTAAGTCAGAAAGAGAAAAACAAATATAGTCTATTAATACCTATATATGGAATCTAGAAAAATGATTTTGATGAACCTATTTTCAGGGAAGGAAAGGAGAGGCAGAAATAAAGAATGGACTTGTGGGCAGAGTGAGGGAGGGAGAAAGTAGGAGGAATGGAGAAATTAGCATCAACACTATCAGGTGTAAGATGGATAGCTGGTGAGAAGCTGTTGTATAGCACAGGAAGCTCGGTCTGGCACTTTGTGGTGACCTGGAGGGATGGGATGGGAAGGAGGGAAGGAAGACTTGAGAGGGACAGTATGTATGTATAATTATGGCTGCTTTGTGTTCCTGTATGGAAGAAATCAACACAGCACAGTAAAATTTTTAAAAAATTTAAGCTAAAAAAAAATTTGAAAATCTGAGTTAGATTGAATGTTCTAAAATAGCTAACAGAAGCAGAAGATATTAAGTAGAGGTGGCAAGAATACACAGAAAAACTGTACAAAAAATATCTTCATGACCAAGATAATCCCGATAGTACGATCACTCACCTAGAGCCAGATATCCTGGAATGTGAAGTCAAGTGGGCCTTAGAAAGCATCACTAGCAACAAAGCTAGTGGAGATGATGGAATTCCACTTGAGCTCTTTCAAATCCTGAAAGATGATGCTGTGAAAGTGCTGCACTCAATATGCCAGCAAACTTGGAAAACTCAGCAGTGGCCACAGGACTGGAAAAGGTAGTTTTCATTCCAATCCCAAAGAAAGGCAATGCCAAAGAATGCTCAAACTACTGCACAATTGCACTCATCTCACACGCTAGTAAAGTAATGCTCCAAATTTTCCAAGCCAGGATTCAGCAATACGTGAACCGTGAACTTCCAGATGTTCGGGCTGGTTTTAGAAAAGGCAGAGGAACCAGAGAACAAATTGCCAACATCCTCTGGATCATCGAAAAAGCAAGAGAGTTCCAGAAAAACATCTTTTTCTGCTTTATTGTCTATGCTAAAGCTTTTGACTGTGTGGATCACAGAGTCTAGTCAAGGCTATGGTTTTTCCAGTGGTCATGTATGGATGTGAGAGTTGGACTGTGAAGAAAGCTGAGCGCCGAAGAATTGATGCTTTTGAACTGTGGTGTTGGAGAAGACTCTTGAGAGTCCCTTGGACTGCAAGGAGATCCAACCAGTCCTTTTTAAAGGAGATCAGCCCTGGGTGTTCCTTGGAAGGAATGATGCTAAAGCTGAAACTCCAATACTTTGGCCACCTCATGCGAAGAGTTGACTCATTGGAAAAGACTCTGATGCTGGGAGGGATTGGAGGCAGGAGGAAAAGGGGACGACCGAGGATGAGATGGCTGGATGGCATCACGGACTCGATGGACGTGAGTGAGTGAACTCCGGGTGTTGGTGATGGACAGGGAGGCCTGGCGTGCTGCGATTCATGGGGTCGCAAAGAGTCGGACACGACTGAGTGACTGAACTGAACTCAAAATAGCTAATGAATAATATTAGATTTTTCAAATAAAGTTTCATTTAAAATTGTATGACTGAACTGTCCTCTGAATACTTTTGAATTTTCAAAAAGTCAAGCTATTATAAAGTACTCAGATATTAAGTGAATGGTTCAATTTGTTTTGACAAAGATATACACGTTTACACAAGATACACAGCATTTCCATCAACCAAAATAGTTCCTTTGTACTCTTTCCTGGTCAGTTTCTCCCACCCTTGAAGTTGGAAGTATATACTGATTTGATTTGTATCAACACTGTTATGTTAGCTTTGCCAATTCTAGGATTGTACACATATGGAACCCACAGAATATTTTTTGTTTCTGAGTTTATCCATTCAGCACAATATTCTGACATCCATTCATGTTGCTGGATGTATCAGAGGTTTGCTCCTTTTTATTGTGAGTAGCATTCACTGTATGAATCTACCACATTTTGTTTATCCATTCCTCTGTTGATGGATATCTGGCTGATTTTGGTTATTATGAATAAATTTGACTGGACATTTTTGTAAGTTTGTTTGTGGACATATGCTTTCAATTCTCTTGGATTGGAATTTCAGGGTCAAAAGGTAGGTGTGTATTCAGATTTTTAATCAATTGCCAAACAACCTTCCAAACTGGTTGTGCCATTTATCTGCTGTCACCAGCACAAAGTATGAAAATTCTGATTGTTTCAAACTCTCTCCAACAGTTGGTGGTGTTGTTGGGTCTCTTCCATTTTGGGCATACTTGTGGCTATGTAATGGTATGCTTCTGAATACTTTTGCAGGGGTGGAAAGGTCGTTTCCTTTATCTTTCAGGGTCCATTGGCTGATCTAATAATTAAATTGACATAGAAAAGATTAACATGAAAAAGACAGATTTAATGTTAGATGTATGGGAGCCCTAGAGATCTGAGACTAAAGGGCAATTTGAACAGTTGAGGCTTCTAGGCCATCTTCAGTTACAGAATGGGCGTGGTCATCAAAGAGGGGGTGGGGAAGCTTCAGGACAATGAAACAATGTTAATTAGATGTTTTCCTTGACGTATAAATAGGTCATTCTGATAAAAGTTGTTTCTGATAATAGCTCTCTTTCTCTGAGCCAGGTTCCCTCTCTTAATTCTTTTAGGTAATAAGTGTGTTTATTAGTTGCTCAGTCATATCCAACTCTCTGAAACCCCATGGACTGTAGCCGGCCAGGCTCCTCTGTCCATGGGTTCTCCAAGCAAGAATACTGGAGAATTGCCATGGGATTCTCTAGGGTATGTTCCAGACCCAGGAATCCAACCTGGGTCTCCTGCATTGCAGGTGGATTCTTTACCATCTGAGTCACCAGGGAATTTCTGTGGACTGTAGCCCACCAGGATCTTTTTTCCATGGGATTTTTCAAGAAAGAATACCAGAGTGGGTTGCCATTTCCTAATCCAGGGGATCTTCCCAACCCAGGGATGGAACCTGTGTCTCTTGTGTATTCTGCATTGCCAGGTGGATTCTTGACCACTTCCCACATGGGAAGCCCTTTAGGTAGTAAAGGGAGAGATAAAAAGTTCTTCCTGTGTCTCTGGGCATTGATTGTCTTCAGCTTAAAATATCTACATACTCAAACCATACACTTTGGGAGACTCATTATGAGCTCCTTCACTTTCAACGAAGCTGAAGGTCATGATGGATCCTGTAGTAATTATCAGGGCTGATGCAGATATTTAAGACCTCCCTTCCTGTGGTCATGTATGGATGTGAGAGTTGGACTGTGAAGAAGGCTGATCGCCGAAGAATTGATGCTTTTGAAGTGTGGTGTTGGAGAAGACTCTTGAGAGTCCCTTGGACTGCAAGGAGATCCAACCAGTCCATTCTGAAGGAGATCAACCCTGGGATTTCTTTGGAAGGAATGATGCTAAAGCTGAAACTCCAGTACTTTGGCCACCTCA
>SJYT01071729.1:253863-272667 GCA_006410635.1 Cephalophus harveyi
CCAGTACTTTGGCCACCTCATGCGAAGAGTTGACTCATTGGAAAAGACTCTGATGCTGGGAGGGATTGGGGGCAGGAGGAGAAGGGGACGACCGAGGATGAGATGGCTGGATGGCATCACTGACTCGATGGATGTGAGTCTGAGTGAACTCCGAGAGATGGTGATGGACAGGGAGGCCTGGCGTGCTGCGATTCATGGGGTCGCAAAGAGTCGGACACGACTGAGCGACTGAACTGAACTGAACTTCCTTCTGAACACATGACAAGATTTTACTTGTATCAACATTAGATGTTCACAGTAAACAAAAAGTCCTCTGCAGATCTGTGTTTAACATGAGATAAGATATAGAAATAATCATTATTTTTAACTTTGGGATTTTTGTGTCATTTGTTACAATAGCATAACCTAACCTAACCTGAAATGTGAAATGTGATTCTAAATATTTCTTGCCCCATTGAGGTCTATTTTCGCTATCTATGAACTTGGAATAATGTGTAAGAGAGGTCAGAAGATCTTGGAAGGAAGTAATTTATATTTTGTTAGTACTATTCATGTGAAAGACAGTCTATTAAGTACCTTACACAAGTTATTTCTTTGAAGACTGTTCTCTTGTGAGGCTCAGTTGTGTCTAACTCTTTGCGACCCCATGGACTGTAGCCACCAGCCTCCTCTGTCCATGGAATTTTTCAGGTAGGAATACTGGAATGGATTGCCATTCTCTTCTCCAGGGGATCTTCCCGACCCAGCGATCAAACCTGCATCTCCTACATCTCCTGCATTGTCAGGCAGATTCTTTACCACTGAGCCATCACTGTTATCTTGAAATAGATTTTGGTATTTTCTAGTCATTTAAGTGAAGAAACTGTGGGTTAGAGTGTTGATTAACTTGTTCAAGCTTGTAAAAACTGGTGAATGTGGGTGTCCTTTCTCTTTCACTTGTACTATTTTCATTGCTCTGTGCTATTTGAAGTCGGGTTATATTGTCAGTGACAGAATTAGAAGTTATTGCTATGGTCTTTAATACTGTGTAGTCATAAAAACAAAAATGTAGAAATAATGTGTGACTTCTAATTCTAAAAGTAGAATAGCTGTTGACAAAATTGGGAAAACAGAACTTCAATGGCCTGAGGACGTATTTTGGGAGCCAATGTGTACCAGAAAATAAAGCTATAAATAAAATGGTATTTTGAAATGCAAATGAGGAATCTATGTCCTGAGGTGCTGTCAGTGTTTGAGAAGCTCAGAGACAGTCTGCAGTACTGATGGATCATATAGGAAGACTTTTCAGTCACTTTCCAAAGGTCAGGTGTACTTGTTACATTGCTGAGTGGGAATAATCTGCAGTCATCTTTTCAGTAATTCATTGACCGAAAAATGAAAACACAATGTGAGAGTTGTGAGTTAAGTTCTGTTTGGGGCAAAATGAGGACTATAGCCTGAAAGAAAGCATCTCAGATCTGTCTCTCTAAGGAACTGCTCCAAAGAGGTAGTGGGAAGATCAGCATATATTTACTTCATTTTGGTGGAGTATGCGCAGTCAAGCGCACATTTTTGGCAGAATATTGCTGCTAGTCTCATGAAGGTTACTGCTAGTCACAAGGAGCAGATGTTTCCATTAATGATTTTAGTGCTTTTCTAGATATGAGAAAATGTACCAGCTTTTCTCACAGAGGGCCTCATTCCTGATCTCCACCCTTTAGATATCTGAACTCCTTTCAGGCTGGGCTGAAGTTTAGTGACTATGATGGCTGGTGACTTATCCTTATTGGTGCAGATGGCAAGATTTAGCTGGAAAATTCTGATTTGCCCAAGTGATAGGAGCAATATAGCTTATAGAGCCTGTTATAGAATGGCTTTATATATAAAACCACACACACACACACACACACACACACAGAGAGAGAGTGTGTGGACAGTTTTCATTATGGTTATAGTTCCAAGCAATGTTTTAAATTTTTATGATTTATGTCCATATGAAAGAGGTAAAGAAAAAAAAATTAGATTTCTATTTAGATCTGACTGTTGAAATAGCAGATTTTGACCATTAATTTCTAGGTACTTTTGAGACTGCTTTATATTTTACATTTATTTTAAGGCTTAAATTTCCAAAGACTGAATAATAGAGAATATATTGTCTGATAAATGAAAATAAGCTTGAAATCAACAACAGAACAATAAAGAGACAACCCTAACCATTTGGATTAAACAACAAACTTCCAAATACCCAATGGGTCAAAAAGAAATCGGAATTAAATTTAGAAAATATTTTGATTAAGCGATAATGAAAATCCAGTGTTTGAATGTTGGGACGAATGCAGCTAAAGCTTCTTTTCTTTGGAAGCAAATTAGAGCTTTAATGCATATGTTAGAATATCAGAAAGGTTGAAAATAAAAGATTTACACTTCCAGTTTAAAAAGATATTGAAAATAGAACCCAGAGAAATGAGCGAATGCAGGAAATAATGGAAGAGAATGCCACAGAGGAAACTGACAAAGTTAAATACATATTCTTTGAAAAGATTTTAAAAAACTAGTAACCCTAGCAAAATTGATAATGGACAAGTTAAAGGGAAAGCACAAAGTTCTCAACTGAGATGTGAAAAGGGCACCCTCACTATGTCATTAAAAATACAATGAGAAGATATTATGATGCTCAGAATTACTGGCCAGTGAACAAAGGCCTAATGAAATATCACTTTACAATCACTACAATGGCTTATTTATTTAAAAACCATAAATAAAAATAAACAGGTGCTGGTGAGACTGCAAAGTAATTGGAACCCTCATATGTTGGTGGTGCAGCTGCTTTAAAAATAGTTTGACAGTCCTCCCAAATGTCAAACTTAGAATGTTACCAAGTGACATATCAATTCTACTCCTTGGTATAAACCCAAGAAAATTGAAAAGATATATAGTAATTCAGCTGGTAAAGAATCTGCTGCAATGTGGGAGACCTGGGTTTGATCCCTGGGTTGGGAAGATCCACTGGAGAAGCGAATGGCTACCTACTCCAGTATTCTGTCCTGGAGAAGTCCATGGACTCTATAGTCCATGGGATCACAAAGAGTCAGACATGGCTGAATGACTTTCACACAAAACTTCTGCACAAGAGTTCATAACAACAACATTCATAACCAAAAAGTGGAAACAATTTAAATGTCTGTCAACTGACAAGTAGATAAACAAAATGTTGTGTATCAGTACAATGGAATATTAATGAGCCATAATAAAGAATAAAATGCTGATACATGCTACAACATAAATCAGCCTTGAAAGCATTACACTAAGTGTAAAAGTAAGACACAAAAGCTCATAAAATGTCTAACTTCATTTCTATAAAATGGCAAATCTACAGAGACATAAAGTAGATTAGCTGGTTGCCATGGATTGGAAGGAGAAGGAATAGAAAGTGACGGCTAACAGGAATGGGTTTTCTTTCGAAGCTGGCAAAAATGTTCTGTAATGCACTGGTGATGATTCTACAAACTTATAAGCATATTAAACCCCACTGATTTTACATTTTAATGTGGTGAATTTATGGTATGTGAATTGTATCTCAATTATAAAACATGAATGCCTTAATGCTAACATGTTTGAACATTTAAAAGAAAGATAAATTCTTGAAAAACATAACTTGCATAAGGATAAATACAAAATTGAAACAGTTTGTGTTAGATAAGCAACTGAATTCACAATGAAAGATTTCCCCCCCACACACACAAACTTCAAGCCTAAGTAGTTTCATCAGTAAATAACAAATATTTTAGAGTGAAATAATCTGCATAATATCTGTTTTATGTGAGCTATTACAGAAAGTAAAGAGGGAAGGAAAAAAAATTTCAAATTGTGTTCTGAGACCAGGATAATCCTGATTTCAAAATCATACAACAATTATGTAAGGAAAGAAAAGCAAGGCCAAATTCTTTCATGAACACAGCTGCAAAAATTCTAAACAAGATAATACAAATGAGGTTTATTCCAGGAATGCAAGATTGGTTGAACAAAGGGACATAAATCAATATACTTCACCACCGTTATCAAATAAAGGAGAAAAAACTTATGATTAACTCCATAAGTGCATGAAGCTCATTTGATAAAATCCAATATCCATTTACTACAAAAACATGCAGGTAACCAGGAATAAGGGCTTCCCTGATGGCTCAGTTCAGTTCAGTTCAGTCGTTTAGTTGTGTCTGACTCTTTGCAACCCCATGAACTGAAGCACACCAGGCCTCCCTGGCCATCACCAACTCTTGGAGTCCACCCAAACCCATGTCCATCGAGTCGGTGATGCCATCCAACCATCTCAACCTCTGTTGTCCCTCTTCTCCTCCTGCCCTCAATCTTTCCCAGCATCAAGGTCTTTTCAAATGAGTCAACTTTCCGCATCAGGTGGCCAAAGTATTGGAGTTTCAGCTTTAGCATCAGTCCTTCCAATGAACACCCAGGACTGATCTCCTTCAGTAAGGACTGGTGGGATCTCCTTGCAGTCCAAGGGACTCTCAAGAATCTTCTCCAACACCACAGTTCAAAAGCATCAATTCTTCAGTTCTCAGCTTTCTTTATAGTCCAACTCTCACATCCACACATGACCATTGGAAAAATCATAGCCTTGTCTAGACGGACCTTTGTTGGCAAAGTAATGTCTCTGCTTTTTAATATACTGTCTAGGTTGGTCATAACTTTCCTTCCAAGAAGTAAACAGTCTTTTAATTTCATGACTGCAATCACCATCTGCAGTGATTTTGGAGCCCAGAAAAATAAAGTCAGCCACTGTTTCCACTGTTTCCCAATCTATTTGCCATGAAGTGATGGGACCAGACGCCATGATCTTAGTTTTCTACATGTTGAGCTTTAAGTCAACTTTTTCCACTCTCCTCTTTCACTTTCATCAAGAGGCTCTTTGGTTCTTCTTCACTTTCTGCCATAAGATGGCTCAGTAGTAAAGGATCAGCCTAACAATGGAAGCAACATGGGTTCAATCCCTGGTTGGGAAGATCACGTGCAAAAGGAAATGGCAACCCACTACAGTATTCTTGCCTGAGAAATCCCATAGACAGAGGAGTGTGGTGGGCTAGAGTCCATGGAGTTACAAGAGAGTCAGATATGACTTAGTGACTAAACAACAACTAGGAATAGAAAGGATCTTCGTTAATCATAGAACAATATCAACCTACCTCTATCACCCAACATAATGGTAAAATACTGAACAGTTTCCTCCTGTAATTGGAAATAACATGAAGTTGTCCACTCTTAGCTCTTCTGTTTAATATTGTATTGAAGTTTTAGCTAGTGCAAAAATTAAGAAAAATAAAATATAGTCTTTACAATAAGGAGAAAGCTCTCATCATTTGCAGACATAATAAATAATTGTGCAAAATTCTATAAACTAGTAGAAATATAATGAAGTTTAGTAAGGTCACTGGTTTGTACATAAAATACATCATATTTTTATAAACTAATAACATTTGGGGAATTAAAGTACCACCTTTGAATTTACAATAAAATATCATCTACATTTAATGAAAATTTCATTTTTGTTAAGATGTCATTTCTACCCACACTCCATGCAATCTTAGTCAAAAGTTTAACACTTTTTTTTTGTGGAAGTCAGCAGAAGGATTTCAGAACTTATAAAGAAATATAAAAGACCTGAGATATCCAAAGAAATTTTATTAAAGTACCAGCTATCGATATTTTTAAACTACAATAATTAAGACAATGCTCTAATCGTGCCATGAAAGATAATCAGTGTTAAAAACTAGATCTGAGATACAGAGTTACACATATACAGTAAGATGATTAAAGCAAAATTACAAAGGGAGTATAAAATGAAAGATTAGTCTTTTCATTAGGTGGTGCTGAGTTACCTGGATATCCACACAGAAAAACACGTCTTGACTACTATACAAACAAAAATTGTTTTGAGATTGATATTAGACTTGAATGTGATAGTAACACAGTACAGTTTCTAGAATAAAATGTAGGAGAATGTGTTTAGGGATAGACAAAGATTTACTAAGAAGTGTTCCAATAAGCACTGAGTAGAGAAGACTGAAAAGCTGATAAAGTGAAAAGAAGGTAAAAGTGAAGTCGCTCAGTCATGTCTGACTTTTTGTGACCCCATGGACTGTAGCCTACCAGGCTCCTCCGTCCACGGGATTTTCCAGGCAAGAGTACTGGAGTGGGTTGCCATTTCCTTCTCCAAAGGATCTTCCCAACCCAGGGATCAAACCTGGGTCTCCTGCATTTCAGGCAGATGCTTTACTGTCTGAGCCACCAGGGAAGCCTCAAGCTGATAAACTGGACTTAATTAAAAACAAGATGAGGATGAGGAGCAACTGAAATCTTCATACACTGCTGGTTGGAATGTAGAGGTAACACCATGTTAGAAAGCTGGCAATATCCACTAGAGCTAAACATACTGACCCCTGTGATCCAGCATTGCTACTACTAAGTACATACCAAGCAAATGAGTGCTTATTTCTATTAAAATATATTTACAGTGGTATTATTCAAAATAAAGTGGGAAACAGTACAAATGTCTATCCACAGTAGGATATTTACATAGATGGTGATACACTCATTCAGTGGAATTCTACACTGCAATGAAAAATTACTGTTTGCAACCACATAAACATTACATACATAACCATGAATTAAAAATATTGAAAGGATAATGAGTAGTATAGGATTCTGTTTATATGAAGTTCAAAGACAAGCAAACTCAGTCTAATGTTCAAGGACAGAATAATGGTAGCTCTTGGGGGATTATCACCAAAGTGCGAGCACTAGGGAAATCTACATTTCATATTATATTCATGCACAATTATTTACCCTTGTTACCTCAAATTTGCATCATTAAATGATGCAGAAACCGTTTTTTTATAGTTAATTTGGCTTGGTTTAATTAAACCTGAGAGCTGAGTTAAATAGCATGAATCTGTAAGAAGAAAGAATGCTGACATTCTAATAACTCATTTTGGAGAATATTCATGTTTTAAAAAGTGAAATCTCAGACATTTGGTACATCCTAACTGATGCTATTGACATGTTTTGATGTCTGTGTCTAATACAATAAGAACTCAAAAATACAAGTTGGCTATCTCTGACCCCTGGCATCAATTTATTAAAATCATATCACTCAAAAATTATCATAAGATAATATTATTTAATATTTATACACTATTATAGAAACCGGGGCTTCCCTGGTGGCTCAGCTGGTAAAGAATCTGCTTGCAATGCGGAAGACCTGGGTTCAACTCCTGGGTCAGGAAGATTCTCTGGGGAAGGAAATGGCTATCCACTTCAGTATTGTTGCCTGGGGAATCCCATGGACAGAGGAGCCTGACAAACTACAATCCATGGGGTTGCAAAGAGTCTGAGATAACTGAGCACTGTAGACTCTAAAATAATTACAGCTTTTAAAGATTGTGGGTACAAGTTTTAATAGGAGTGAATCTTAGAATATGTGCTAAGTTTTTCAACTTCCTTCAACAAGTGTAGTAAAAATATCTCAGAAATCAGGTAATAAACATAGCTTATGAAAAAGCAATATTTGAATAGCTCACTCAGATCATACAAGTGATTGATTATAGTCTAATTTTAATCATCATGGAATCTACCAAATAAGCCAGTTATAGTCAGTCTTCAATTTTGCATCAGTTCAGTTCAGTTCATTTCAGTCGCTCAGTTGTGTCCGACTCTTTGCGACCCCATGAATCGCAGCACGCCAGGCCTCCCTGTCCATCACCAACTCCCGGAGTTCACTCAGACTCACGTCCATCGAGTCCGTGATGCCATCCAGCCATCTCATCCTCTGTCGTCCCCTTCTCCTCCTGCCCCCAATCCCTCCCAGCTTCAGAGTCTTTTCCAATGAGTCAACTCTTCGCACGAGGTGGCCAAAGTACGTTAATGGAAATGTGTGTTGTGTGAACTCTGTCTTCAATCCACTTGTTTCTGTGGTATCTGAGACAAGTTACAGGGCAAAGCAAGCATGGAGTTCCAATATGCACTAGTTTCACTTACTGCAATACAATACCATGAGAAGCAAGCACTTCCTGTAATTAACATCTCTTTTAGTTTGTTAAATTAGAAATTAAAAGAGGTGGACAAAATTTTATTGTTTGTACTTCAGAAAAGCACATTAGACAATAGTTCCATTATGTTGGCAATGAAAAAATTATGTGAATAATTTGTATCAATGATTTAGAGACATTCTTAAAAGATGATAATAAGTCACCTTTAAAAAAACATCTTGTTACTCACTCTGAATAATTCTTTTCTCCAATATACTTGAGTAAGAATCTTATTTCTAAAAAATGATCAATGAAGCCCTTTTTGAGGCTATTAATGTCAAATTGATTCTGAAAATCAGATATTCCTGTATGAATTGCTTCACTCTTTACCTACTTTTCCTTTTGTCCCTATGCTTTAGGGACAGTTTCTATTGAATTCATGTGAATGAGTCATATTTTTTATTTTATTGCATGCCTGGAAAATGTTTATGAAAGGTGAAAATTATCAATAAAATAATGTTTCAACTCTAGAAAAAAGAGTCTCCCCTCCACCCAGAGTCTGTGGCTGTTACTATTTTTTTAGTGACTCCCGAACTAATTCTATAAGGTCTATCATCATCATTTATGATCTTTGAAGTTCACTGATTGGCCCGAGTGTGTTGTGTGCTAAGTCACTTCAGTTGTGTCTGACTCTTTGTGACCCTATGGACTGCAGCCTGCCAGGTTCCTCTGTCCATGTGGATTCTTCCAAGCAAGAATATTGGAGTGAGTTGCTGTGCCCTTCTCCAGGGGATCTTCCTGACCCAGGGGATGGAACCCTCATCTCTCACATCTCCTGTCTTTGCAGGTAGGTTCTTTACCACTAGTGCCACCTGGAATTGGCCAGACTGGTTGTCAGTTAATGATTGGACAAAGATTTCTTTTAGGCTTGGAACGAATAAGTCTGCTAATTTTGCCAAAGAGCTCTGTTTGGTTCTTGGGGAATACCTTCAGCACTCAGCCAGGGCATTGACAACTCTGCCTTTGGTTTTGCTAAACTCAAGTCCCATCTAGCTGAGCCCTTAGGGCCTTCTCAGGTTTTTCCTGAGCATACATACAACCCACCACAAAGGCATGAGCTTCTATATTCTCAAGAATATGCCGCAACTTTTCAAAATCCTCATAAATATCTTATTCTCCAAAATTTTCTTTTAAGCTTTTTGGGTAGCAACTTTTATTTACTGCCTCAGACAGCCACAAAGTTAAACAATGTTAATTTTTTTTTTTTTGGCAACTATCTTGGGGAAAAGACTTTTGCATTGGGCGAGTTCAGAAGCAGGTCAACTAGACACAGCTCTGCAGATGGAGTCTTTTGTGGAGCCATAGTTCTCTGAGTCAGATTTTGAGAGTTCCAACCTATTTGGCCCTGTCTGTTGGTTGTATGGTGGCTTTCACTAAGATTGTGAATTGATTTTTCAGGCTACTATAGAACTGGAGAGTAGGGTGTGATGGTGACAAGTTAAATGCCAAAAACTTGCTCATTTTACTGATATTCAACTATATTTCTTGATTAAATATTCCTCAGATTGTTGCAAGCCTTTGGTTAATTTCCAGAGTTCTGACAAATTTTTGCCAGCTGCTTATTGCTTTAATGGAGGAGAGGATTCTCTGAGTTCTTACATCATCATTATCACTCATTTCATCTCTCCAAAAATTTTTTATGATAATAAACATTTTTACTCTTTCTAACATGGGAGTCAAGATGAAAAAACTAAAAGAGGATGCTGGGACTTTGTATGGCTAAAACCATCCAGATACTAGCCCTAGGACGTACTATCTTAATAGTGGTTTAAAACAACAAGAACAACAAAACCCTGTAGATCTCCCGTTCCCCAATATGAACCCAGAATATATGTTGCAGTCTCTACTTCATCCATGCTTATAGTAGGATCCTTGCAGCTTGTGTCACTTTTGGGCTTAGGATATACACTTGTACCAGGCATGTGCCACACCCATAATGGTCCAATAGGGTTTTGGCCTACAAATGAAAGCCACTGAATTTTAACAGCAACTTTATGTAGACTCCTTTCCAAATTTTGGCATCAACAAGCAGGAATTTCTAGTGTAGGAAATGGGCATATTATATATTGTGAGCTAAAACAAAACTGTCATTTATCTTCCCCTACTCCAGTGTTATATAATCAGTTTCAAGTATAGTAGAGTGTTGTATGTTCATGTTCAGGTCTGATAACGTATTTGAAACAGTAAGGTTTTTCTCTGAAATTATGAAATTCTGAAACTTCACATGCATTTATAAAGTTAAAAATTCACTTCATTTCTAGCACTTTGTCTAAGTTGTTTATTTTGACAGTGGAAGGCAAAAACTGAATTTTATTATCCTATTATTTACCTAAACATGTCATATGCCTAATATGCAAAAATGTTAAGGATTGTTGTTTTCATACCATATGTTCAGGTGTGGTAGTAAAATAATATTCCAAATGATTTGGCTTGAAAAATTAATGTGTCACAATATTTAATAAATAATGTTGCTAATTACATTTCAAGGGCAAAATTTGAACTTTCAAAAGCAGTCTTTGATTTTAGCATTAATTTTAATGTTTTTCATACAGCCTTAATAAATTGAAATCATCCAGTTTAATCTTAATTAATCACTGCAGATGGTGATGGCAACCATGAAATTAACAGATGCTTACTCCTTGGAAGGAAAGTTATGACCAACCTAGACAGCATATTAAAAAGCAGAGACATTACTTTGCCAACAAAGGTCCATCTAGTCAAGGCTATGGTTTTTCCTGTGGTCATGTATGGATGTGAGAGTTGGACTATAAAGAAAGCTGAGAACCGAAGAATTGATGCTTTTGAACTGTGGTGTTGGAGAAGACTCTTGAGAGTCCCTTGGACTGCAAGGAGGTCCAACCAGTCCATCCTAAAGGAGATCAGTCCTGGGTGTTCTTTGGAAGGAGTGATGCTGAAGCTGAAACTCCAGTATTCTGGCCACCTCATGTGAAGAGTTGACTCATTGGAAAAGACTCTGATGCTGGGAGGGATTGGGGGCAGGAGGAGAAGGGGACGACAGAGGATGAGATGGCTGGATGGCATCACCGACTCGATGTATGTGAGTCTGAGTGAACTCCTGGGAGTTGGTGATGGACAGGGAGGCCTGGCGTGCTGCGATTCATGGGGTTGCAAAGAGTCGGACACGACTGAGCGACTGAACTGAACTGAACTGAATTGCAGCATTAAAAATGTGAAGAATCTGCAGCTTTCCTGGAGTCTTTGAAAAGAAACTCTGTTATTTCTTATTTGCAGTATACTTTAATTTTTATTGCTGATTAGTTAAAGTACCTGTGAACTTCTCTAAGATTACGGCTGAATTTTTCTAGCAGGTTTTTGTAATGTCTGGATTCATTCTCTGTATTATATCTGGTACATTCCTGGAAAAATTGAACACAGGTTAACTCTTACAAATGCCACTAGAATATTTCCCCATTTGCAACCTTATGTATAACTTCCACTACCAAGACTTCTTTAGTCACCTTGAGGTCAACTCGGGATAGGAATCAAGAAAAATAGAAGTTGCAAGATTTTATTGGCCCAGAAAGTGAAAATCTGAGGATAAACATGAAGTTTCTATCATCACATGCAAGAAAAATACATAGTGCTCACTGAGGCTGCTTTTCCAGACTTTCTCATCTGAACCACAAACTTTTTGGCCTTCTGGTTTATAGTTTAGCACTTCCAGCCAAAGAACAGTATATTTATTTTGAAAGGGGAAAATGTGCTTCATTATGTAGGAAAAAAAAGAGAGAACAACTAAAACGGACTGAGTTCTATTACCATTTTAGGTACTTCTGTGTTTCTCGTTCCAAATTGTTGCTGTCTTAGTCCATTCAGACTGCTGTAACTAAATACCACGGACCTGGTAGCTTATAAACAGTAGAATTTATTTCTTCCAGTTCTGGAGGCTGTAAATCCTAGATCACAGCACTAGAGTGGCCACATTCTGCACTGAGTTCCCTTCTTGGTTTGTAGCCAGTGCCTTCTTACTGAGTCCTCACATGGTGGGGGACTGGGAACTCTGGGGGGGTCTCTTTTATACGACCACTAATCCCATACACGAATGTTCCACCCTTATGGCTGAAGTCTCTCCCAAAATCCCCACCTCCTAATACTATCATCTTTGGAGGTTAGAATTTCAACAGATGAATTTTAGGGAGACACATATACTCACACCACTGTTGTTACATATCTGTTAATTAGGAAACATGAATGCTTGATTAAACACTTTCATCCATAAGATCTGTGTTATATTAGGCAAATAAGAATAAACATTAATCTCTGGATATCAACCTAAACAGAACTAATGGATATCTTTCTTACAAAAGGGAGCAAATCTTTCACATATTAGTGCCTCTATAATTTTAACATAATTGCACACCACTCCCTATACATTTCTTATTGACATTCATGTCATTTTGACTGCAAACTTCTATTCTTGAAGTGTACTGGTAAACTAGATCTCTGTGAGGAAAATCTAACAACAAATATGAGTTGTAGCATTTGTCAATTTGCATGTTCTAAATATTCCTATCATAGCTGATTTCAATGCAGATTTGGGAAGAAGAACTTGGTTGCTATCTAGCTCCAGTGTGAGTGGGCTACAGAACGCTATTCTATACTTATTGTTTTTTCTCAGATCCCAATATTTTATAATCTCTCTTTCTCTTCTGTAAATTTCTGAGGAAACTTGGAATTGATCTGAATCTACTACCTTGAAATTAAGGTGGTCTTTTTACCTGTACTTCTGTAGAGATCTGAGAACATTTAGATGCACTCTGATTTTCTGGATTTAGTCAGCCAGCTACAAGTGGCTGCCTCGCAAGAGGAAAGAGCACTATGTGTGTCTACACATCTTTTGAATAAATGTATTTGCATTTTTTCTTACCTAAGAAATCCTCCTTAATGCAAACTAATGAAATTTTAATCAACAAAAATAGTATATATATATGTCTTCACTTGAAAAGTCGATCTTCTATGGATTATGTGACCTAGAGTCATCAGATAATGGTGGCAAATCTCCAACTGTAGCCTACACACCTTGGGGTTTATTCATTAGTAGTTTCTTGAATGTTTTTGGTGTTCTTATTTACATTTTGAATACCTGTTTCTAAATTGCTCACAGATTGCAAAAGCACTAATTGGTAATTCTCCTTTTTTGGTTCATCGACTCTTACATTGTCTAGTAATTGTTGGTATCAGATAAAATGTGAATGTAAAAGGATTGTTTTTAACAAATGTAATTTAAGCATATTTTCTTAGTCTGGGAGCCTATTCTGAGCTGTTACAACATCAGTGACTCCTGGTATTGAACCAATCTAGATTCAATTTTACAGCAATTACTGAATTTACGCTTTAGAATAACAAACAAAGGACTAGATGGGCAGACAAAAATGGGCTTGTTGAAATTAGAACTAAGAAAATAGGTTTCAGAATTTACCACTTCCTCACTGTTTTACATATGCAAGATGTGTATAATTGGGTGTATACCTGGAATTTGAAATAGAGTAGTATCCAAGAGTCAGCAAGAGCACTAGAGGTAAAATTAGAAGTCATATTTCATTTTTGAATTTTTCCAAAGACATTATATCTATATATATCTATATCTGTTATCTTTAATTAAGTGGGTGTAGCTGTGTGTACAACTCTGTGTTTCTGTGTTTCTGTGTTAGATTAATAGAAGTAGGGGTAGAAACAAAGTGAATTAAAAAGTCAGAGTGGCCTAATGACCTTTATTTTGTAATTCTTCTTTAGTACCTTTAGATGCTCCTACATTATGGGTTAGTGACTTGTGTGGGTATTGTCTTTTCTGAGTTTAACCTAGAATGTTCCTGAAACTGAAAAATATCAATATACTAGGAAATAGTATTTAAAAGACAGTTATATAAATTCTGCAAAGGAGCAAGATAAGGAAGATTTTAGTAATTTTCTAAAAGTATCTTTATGGAAAATTAAAAGAGCTCTACTTTCAAAGAAAGAAGGAACATAAACATTGGAAATTCTCTGAAAGTTACAGTGTAGAACAGCTGTAAGAATGTTGTAAGTGATAATTTATTCTTTTGGGTAGCTGATTTTTTTCCTCAAATATTATAATACAATTCTGACTAGTTTTGAACATTTCTTTCAGTATGGCTACAATGTACAATTTTATGTAGTTGGCCTTTTCTAGTTCTATTCCAAATATTTTGACTTGAAAAGGTCACATACACTTGCACATATTCCTTCCTCAGTTGCAACATGTGGCAGGCTGATTATTCCTTTTAAGTGTCTCTTTTCATCTCTCTTCTCCCTTTTTATTCACTGATTTTTCATGCCTGATCATGCTTTGGTTTAAAAAATGCATAAGTAAGTTTATCTGTGAAGATATTATCCTTTCTTTTTCTTCTCTTTCATTTTCTCTGGTTTCTTTTTCTTTCTTTTTTTTAAAGCTAGAAATCTACCTATTTAGTTTGGCAACAATTCTAAGATGTTATAAAATCAAGCTAATAGCCTTATTTAGAGTACTGGATCATAAAACAGGGAAGCAGATTAACTTAGTGCCATTAATTAACCTGCTTTTGCTTCAAGGGCATCTACTGTAATCATTTTGAGTAATACAGCATGATCAGCAAAGAGCAAGGCAGAATGTTCTATCTGGAAGAATCTAGCTGGCATCAAAGATCATTCTTAAAAGGCAGTAGTCCTCAACCTTGGGATGCTTTTAAAATTTCAATTGCCAGAGTTCTGGCTTCTGCTTTGGAAAGTGGGGAGCTGGGATGGGTTTCACTCACACCCTCACAGCATAAAGAGATGAACAAACTATAAGTATGTGGTTTCTCCTGAACCCAACTTACTGCTTAAAACATGTGTGCAGGGATAGACAGAACCTGAACATTTGCTTACTTTGGGGGCCAATGTAGAAAGAATGAAGAATAAGTAAGGAGAACTCCTCTAGAAGAGATGACAAATTGGTGGAGGATGAGTGTGGGCTGCAAAGACATCATGGAGCCAGATATAAGGGACTATCTCACTGTCAGATAGAAGGGACTATCTCACTGCCAGATATAAGTGATTATCTCACTGTGCATACTCTTCTCCACAAATCCCAATAGGTTCAATAAGATTGGTGAGAATTCTGATAAAGTATTTCTGATTGTGCTAGTCTAGGGAATAAGGGGGCATGACAGCTTTTGTATTATGGCACAAAATTGTAACTGGATTCTTCTCTCATATCTCTTATGGAAAAAGAGACTTTAAGTTACCAGTGAAATCACATTGCGGATAGGGGAGAACAGGAATAAATGTTATAACTGGGAGAAGTGGCAAAAATAGCAGGGAGAGAAACAGGAGCATTTGGACGTCCACACCCCAAAGATCCATGAACAGAGTGGCTTTCTGAAGCTGAGTCTAAAATAGAACAAAATTAGGACTTCCCTGGTGGTCCAGTGGTTAAGAATCCAAGCTTCCAACACAGGGGGAACAAGTTCGATTCCTGGCTGGAGAAATAAGATCCCACATGCCACTCAGTGTGGCCAAAAAAGGTAAAAAAAATAAAAATACAATAAAATGAACTAGAACAAAAGAGAATATCCCCTTATGGTTTCCCCCATCAGAGTTACAAGGTCAACAGGTAAGACTGGAATTCTGCTTTGAGTGTTGCAAGAACATGAAGAAAGAACCACTCTAAGATGTAATGTAAAAAGAAGATTTAAAGTTGATGGTGGTGAAGATTCTGAAAAACCCTCTGCCGTACCAGAGGTAGAAATTTAAAGCAATATGGGTCACTAAGGCTAACCAAAGCTACAACAAACATGAAACCCAGACTAACCTCTGACTTGATGAAAGGCAACCTAGTATAAGGGAAGGAGTGCTCATTTCCAAGCATGAAGCCTATTTACCCCATATTATCTTTCACAGCTGGCCATTTTTAACAAAATGTTATGATGCATAAAAAGGGCCGGAAAACAAACAAACAAACAAACAAACACATTGCCAAGAACAAAACTATTAATGTTAAGTTAAAAACTTAAACTGTTAAGTTTAAGACATAGATAATGAAACTATCAGACAGAGAATCTAAAATAATATTATATACTATATTAAAAGCTGTAATGGAAGACTTGAATAGGAAACAAGTTCTCACATAAACTTTCAGCAGAGAGATGATAAAGAAACAGAAGTGGTAGATATGAGACACTCAGAGATGGAGAATGCCTTTGACTGGCTCACCAGTAGACTTCACAGAGAAGAAGAAGGAATCAATTAATGTGAAGGTAGGCCAACACAAACTGCCCTAACTGAAACACTCAAAAATCAGTCCTTGCAGGAGCTGGGGACTGGGAAAAAGTTGACTAGACAAAGACAGTAGGAGGAAGTTTTGTGGATTGTGAAACTATTCTGCATCAATGATTTTCAAGATGGAAATGTGACTTGATGCATTTGTGAATACCCATAGACAAGTATACCTCAAGTAGTGAGGTTTTCTCTTTGTAAATTAAAGTTGAAAGATTAAAAGAAAAAAAAAAATCTCCACTTCCAGACAACTGAATCAGCATCTCTTGGAATGGGGTCTTATCATTGGCCAGATGATTTCAGTATGGATCTAAAATAGGAAACCTTTACTAGAGTTGAAATTTATCTTGGTGAAGTTATTGCAGTATAAGCATCTGGCTCTGAAACTTTACTATCCATCAGAATTACTCTGTGATCTTTATAAAGTACTGACATCTGTCTCTCATCCCCAGGCATTCTGGTTTAATTTGCAAGATATGATGTGGGTATCAGGAATTTGTAAAGTTCTCCTGGAAATTCTAATTGTGGCAGTTTGGGAACCACTAGTTGAAAAGCAGTGATTTACCAAGTTTTGCCTGCATCAGAATCATTTGAACGGCTTGCCAAAACACAGATTGGTGGGTCCTAGTGTCAGAGATTTTGATTCAATAGATCTGGCTGGAATGTGAGGATTTGCATTTTTCAAAAGTTCCCACTTGCATGTTAAGTCGCTTCAGTCATGTCCAACTCTGTGACCCTATGGACTGTAGCCCACTAGGCTCTTCTGCCCATGGGATTCTCCAGACAAGAATACTGGAAGGGGTTGCCAGGCCCTCCTGCAGGGAATCTTCCTGACCCAGGGATGGAACCTGCATCTCTTATGTCTCTTGCTTTGGCAGGTGGGTTCTTCACCAGTAGCGCCACCTGGGAAGCTCAGTAAGTTCCCACATGATGCCAATGCTGCTAGTCTTTTGACAACTACCAGCTTTATTAATTGCTTCTCGATTATCACTGCACACAAGATCACTACAGTCAAAGTAAAGATTCTGGTCAGTCATTGTGAAGCAAAACCTAAGATTCTGCTTTTCTAGCAAGCTCCTACGTGATGCTACTGGACTGAAGATTACACTTTGAATGGAAAGGGTCTCTGGAGTATCGCATGACTTATGGAGGAGAAGCAGCAGCAACATCTGGTGATTTCTGTCTATACTTTCAGAAAATACTGAACTAGAGGTCCATGGGTGTTAAGCATTTTATTCTCTGAAACCTGACTTTCTTTTAGTTTTGATCAATCTCTCAGAAGGTAGGCTAGCTTACCTACTTGCATGACCATTTATTAATTTGCAATAAAAAATACAGAAGAACACAGAGGAAGATTAGGACATCAGGGTAAGCAAATTTCTTTGTAGTTTGGAAAATAAGGGCTTCTCAAGTGCTACTAGCAGCAAAGAATCCACCTGCAACTCAGGAAACACAGGAGATGTGGGTTTGATCCCTGGATTAGGAAATCAGGAAGATTCTCTGGAGGAGGGTATGGCAACTCACTCCAGTATTCTTTCTTAGAAAATCCCATGGACAGAGGAGCCTGTTTGGCTATAGTCCATGGGGTTGTAAGCCTTGCAAAAAGAAAGAAAAAATGATTTCACGTGGAAAATAACAGGAGGCCAACCTATTGGAAGATGGCTCAGTGAATGAGAAATGCAGTGAAAGAGATCAAGTGAATTTACTAAGAACATCTCATTCTGATTCGATGCCTTTCTTTTATCTAGTATTAAAACATTACATCTCTCTGGAACGGCCCCTCGTCCAAGGTAAGGAGCAGCAGCTGTGCTTTGCTGAAGCAGCATGAAGAGATACCCCACACCCAAGGTAAGAGAAACCCAAGTAAGATGATAGGTGTTGCAAGAGGGCATCAGAGGGCAGACATACTGAAACCATACTCACAGAAAACTAGTCAATCTAATCACACTAGGACCACAGCCTTGTCTAACTCAATGAAACCAAGCCATGCCTTCAGGGCAACCCAAGACGGGCGGGTCATGGTGGAGAGGGCTGACAGAACGTGGTCCACTGGAGAAGGGAATGGCAAGCCACTTCAGTATTCTTGCCTTGAGAACCCCATGAACAGTATGAACAGGCAAAATGATAGGATATCAAAAGAGGAACTCCCCAGGTCATTAGGTGCCCAATATGCTACTGGAGATCAGTGGAGCAATAAGTCCAGAAAGAATGAAGGGATGGAGCCAAAGCGAAAACAATACCCAGTTGTGCATGTGACTGGTGATAGAAGCAAGATCCGATGCTGTAAAGAGCAATACTGCATAGGAACCTGGAATGTCAGGTCCATGAATCAAGGCAAATTGGAAGTGGTCAAACAAGAGATGACAAGGGTGAACGTCGACATTCTAGGAATCAGCGAACTAAAATGGACTGGAATGGGTGAATTTAACTCAGATGACCATTATATCTACTACTG
>SJYT01071729.1:274331-323365 GCA_006410635.1 Cephalophus harveyi
GATGCTTTTGAACTGTGGTGTTGGAGAAGACTCTTGAGAGTCCCTTGGACTGCAAGGAGATCCAACCAGTCCATTCTGAAGGAGATCAACCCTGGGATTTCTTTGGAAGGAATGATGCTAAAGCTGAAACTCCAGGACTTTGGCCACCTCATGCGTAGAGTTGACTTATTGGAAAAGACTCTGATGCTGGGAGGGATTGGGGGCAGGAGGAGAAGGGGACGACCGAGGATGAGATGGCTGGATGGCATCACTGACTCGATGGATGTGAGTCTGAGTGAACTCCGAGAGATGGTGATGAACAGGGAGGCCTGGCGTGCTGCGATTCATGGGGTCACAAAGAGTCGGACACGACTGAGCGACTGAACTGAACTGAGGGCACACTTGTGTTCAGTCTTCCCTCCCTCATCCAATCAGTTGTTATCAAAAGGTGAGTTTACCTATTCAAGAGCGTATTAGTGGTCTCTTCCAAAGGCTG
Organism: Cephalophus harveyi; assembly: GCA_006410635.1. NCBI lineage: Eukaryota > Metazoa > Chordata > Mammalia > Artiodactyla > Bovidae > Cephalophus > Cephalophus harveyi. The sequence goes on from SJYT01071729.1 coordinate 274,807, forward strand.
TTGTGTGAATAGTTAACCACCAAAAACCCCTCTTTAGTTTAAAAACCCCAGATGAAAATAAATATTATCTTTAAATAGCCTGTGATAAGGTCACACTTCTAGCAGAATAAAGCCTAAAGTAAATGAAAGCACACTTACTATTAGCATTTAATAAAATTAATTTTTAATTCATCATGACAGAGGTAAAGAAAAGAAAATATTACCTGCATATCTCTCTGTATTTGCATGTCCTAATGCATCTTTACTTTTTAAATGAAAGGACAGAGGGAGGGGGATTCTGTTTGATATGTAAAACCAACCTTCTTGGACCAGCTTAGTGCTTCTATAATTAAGCATTTACAAAGTAGTAAGAACTTTTCCTTCTTTTGACAGAGAAATTGATATGAGCTTTTCCGTATTTGAGGTCATTGTGACATGGTTTGAAGGAAACGTTGAAGCCACAAGGCCAAATTATTTAGAGGAATTATGGTAGGGCTGGGCTTCCCTGATGGCTCAATGGTAAATAATCCACCTGCCAATGCCGGAGATATGGGTTTAATCTCTGGGTCAAGAAGATTCCCGGGAGAAGAGCATGGCAACCCACTTCAGTGTTCTTGCCTGGAAAATCCCAATGGATAGTGGAGCCTGGTGGGCTATAGTTCATGAGGTCACAAAAGAGTCAGACACACCTTAGCGACTAAACAGCAAATGGTAGGGCTAATTTAAGAACATTAACAGACATTAATATTAAGTTTAGGGAAATAAGCAGTAACCTTGATGATTGACACTGGAGTGGGTTGCCATTTCCTCCTCCAATGCATGAAAGTGAAAAATAAAAGGGAAGTCACTCATTCGTGTCCAACTCTTTGTGACCCCATGGACTGCAGCCCACCAGGCTCCTCCGTCCATGAGATTTTCCAGGCAAGAGTATTGGAGTGGGGTGCCAGCGTTGTCTAGCTTGTGGCTATTTGGAGAAACCATAGAGAGCTCTCAGGTCTACAATCAAGAATTTGTAGAATTTACTTACACATGTATATTTAACTTGTGCTAGAATCAATATACATTTTAATTTTACCCTATTTTTCTATCAATATAAACACAACCATGAAACAGATGCTTAATTACTATATAATAAACATGTAAAATTCAAGGTGTGGCTCTTTGAACACCCTAAAGGGATTTTGGGGGGGACAAAAAAAGTGTACTAATCTCATTAAATCATACTAGGCAAAAAAACTACTAGCCTTCTTAGGTTACAGATCGGCCACAAGTGTTGGTAAATGTTTTCAGCCTAGCTGCACAGTGTTATTATCAATTCTTCCCTCTACCCCTCACCTCCATTCTCTAACTGATTTGGGTGAAGCCTGGGCATTGCTGTTTTTTATCCTGAAAATTTTCTTCAAATGAGAAGGAAAAAAGAACAAAACTCAGTACATGTTTAAGACAGTTAACTATTTTATGTGTTTTAACATGTTAATGGCATCCTTGACTTCTTAGCCACTGTGATTCAGAAATAACTTAGAACTTAAGTGTGTCCTGATATTTCCATATTGGTATGTTTATGTATTTGGAAAGACTCATTCCTAGCAATGCCTAGGGGTTCATGACGGAACACACATATAGTAGCAATGAGGCTTCGGTACTTGGACCTGGAAAAGACAATCTGAGACAACCACAGGAAGGATTAGATAAGATCAGTTATGGCTTTTTCTTTATTGAGGTATAACTGATTTACAAATATCATGGTAGTTTCAAGTATATGTGATATTATAAATCAACTATACTTCAATAAAAATAAACAAACAAACAAAAAGCCAAAAGTAAAAATCTCCAAGCAACAACAAAAAGAAGTTCTGCAAGGAAAAAACAAAGTATAATGCTTGAGGAGTTCCTAATCTAGGGGGCAGTTTAAGACAGATAATAAAAAATAATACAAAGTAATAGAATAATAGTAATCTAGAGTGTTCTTAATGAATGTAAGCTATCTTGGGGAAGGCAGAATATTAATCACCTCCTGGGCATTGTAACATATACTCATGTCAAATGTACAAAGTAAGCATATCATTTCCTCTTTACACATAAATAAACTGATGCTTAGGGAGGTTAGGAAAAGTCAGTTATACCAATCTATCACATTAGTCTCATTGTAAGTTGAGAGGTTTCCTTTAACTGGTGGGCTGGTCAAGAAACATTTTAAGTTTTCTCTTATATTAATACTCATATTTCCATAATTATCAGAATTTACTAATTCTTCCAAGTCTCCCGCATTGTAGACAGACGCTTTAATGTCTGAGCCGCCCAGGAGATGATTAATATTCTACCTTCCCCAAGATAGCTTACATTCATTAAGAACTTACAGAAAATTCTTGGCACTTTGAAGATAATGCATCATCTGCTGCTGCTAAGTCACTTCAGTCGTGTCTGACTCTGTGTGACCCCATAGACAGCAGCCCACCAGGCTCTGCCGTCCCTGGAATTCTCCAGGCAAGAACACTGGAGTGGGTTGCCATTTCCTTCTCCAATGCATGAAAGTGAAAAATAAAAGGGAAGTCACTCATTCGTGTCCAACTCTTTGTGACCCCATGGACTGCAGCCCACCAGGCTCCTCCGTCCATGAGATTTTCCAGGCAAGAGTATTGGAGTGGGGTGCCAGCGTTGTCTAGCTTGTGGCTATTTGGAGAAACCATAGAGAGCTCTCAGGTCTACAATCAAGAAATGCTCTATAAGGACAAAACTTCAGGGCTCGATTCTGTATCATATCATTGCCAATAGGCTAGCATTAAAGAGATGACAGGATAGGAATGGTCATTCAAGGAACTTACTTCTGTTTTCTATGTTATGACACAATTCTTTGTTTTTTTATTCAGCAGTAAAAACTCTTTGTGAGGCCTGTGGAAGGAGTACATAACCAGCTGAACAGAAGCCAGGAGCTAACCACAAACAATCCTCCAGTACCTTTCACAGTAATGGGATTGCCAATGTTCCCCTAGAGCACATTTTGCAGATGCAAGATTGTTTCAACAGTGTGATCTACAGTATCTGAGTAATAATAACCTGAAGAGAATCATACTTCACAATGTGATGGCAGCCTCCATCTGCTTCTCAGTTCCCCAAAGCCTGGTGTAAGCAAGAGAAAAACAGGTGTAGCTCCAATTTAATACATAACAGCTTGTGGACTAAGAATTCCCTTATTTTCCATTGCAAATACAGAGACTGTTTTGTGGTGGGTGTCTTTAATTTTGCAGCTCAGAGATTGTGGTGTCAGAAGCAGTGATAGAAATATCTTGGGTAGATGAATATTTTTCTACAGAGTACAAAGAATTCAAAGGAAGGTGATGGAAAACTCAGTGAATTCTCTGTATATGTCTGAGTAGGCTTGTACATGCTGTGGATAATGTAATTCTTCATCTCAGTGTCAAAACAGCTTTGTGAAAATCCTATGAGGAACAGGAACACACCTGAGGGTTCCACAGTCACTCTGAAAAAAGAAGGTAATCAAACAGCATCTATTATAGGCTGTCGGTGGCAGGGTGGATAGAAGAATTGCACTGCATTTGACATAAAGCATATATCCAATTGATACACCAAATCAATGGGTTTCAGGAAAAGAAAACACAAAGCTTGTGGCTATGTCAGGGGAGATAGGTCTTGATCTGAGGCCTCGAGACAAAAATTTCCAGCAAATAGTGCTGTGGCTTCAAATGAAAGCATGGAAAGTTTTCCAGGTGCTGAGTATAGAAGGACCCAATGCCACATGATAGTTTTTTGTTTGTTTGTTTGTTTGTCCAACTTGCATACAGGTATGCCAGTAATGTCAATACTAGCCAGGGATGAATCCAGACTTGGGGCATGTATTCATGCTCAGTTGCTCAGTTGTATCTAACTCTTTGCAATCTCATGGACTGTAGCCCACCAGACTCCTCTGTCCACGGAATTTCCCAGGCAAGAATACAGGAGTGGGTTGTCATTTCCTCCTCCAGGGGAATCTTCCTGATTCTGGGATTGAACTCATGCCTCTTGAGTCTCCTACATTGCAGGTGAATTCTTTACCACTTAGTCATCTGGGAAGCCCTCCAGACTTGGGGCAATGTGAAAGTTAAATATTTGGGGGCTTCTTCTTTTAAAAAAATTACATAAATATGTAGAACTTTTGAAAATTAAAATATTTACTTGGTGAACACATTCTTAGACCCTCTCTCAGCCTTGGAGAATCCTGTGTCACTGAGGGGCTCTGAATTGGAATCTTCACTGACTTGGTGTTGATTCTACTTCTAATCCTACCACCAGGAAAAATGACTTACAGCCTTATAGAATCTTAAGCTAAGTGAACTCTTAATTACTTAGGTAAAAATAAGCTTTAAAAGAAATTTTTATTGGGGCACAGTTGATTTACAGTCTTATGCTAGTTTCAGGTGTACAGCAAAATGAATCTGTTATATATAAGCATATATTCACTCTTTTATAAACTTTATTTTAATAATCCATGAATATAAGATTTATTTAAAATTTTAAAGAAAAAGATTTTAGTTCCCAGTAGCCTACAATACTTGGGGAAAAGATAGGAAGTATGTTGAAGTTTAGGACAAAATACTCAATGGTGACTTTGAAGTAACAACAAACTTTAGCAATGTTCTTGTAACTGTTTGCAATGAGGACCCTGATGCTGGGAAAGATTCAGGGCAGGAGGAGAAGAGGGCAAGAGAGGATGAGGCGACTGAACTGAACTGAACTGAACTGATAAATTATTTATTTATTAATGCAACTTCATCATATCCTATGCACTATAAGGTAGACATTCTTGCTGCTGCTGCTAAGTCGCTTCAGTCGTGTCCGACTCTGTGCGACCCCATAGACAGGAGCCCAACAGGCTCCCCTGTCCCTGGGATTCTCCAGGCAAGAACACTGGAGTGGGTTGCCATTTCCTTCTCCATTGTGTGAAAGACTGCTGCTGCTGCTGCTAAGTCGCTTCAGTCGTGTCCGACTCTGTGCGACCCCATAGACAGGAGCCCAACAGGCTCCCCTGTCCCTGGGATTCTCCAGGCAAGAACACTGGAGTGGGTTGCCACTTCCTTCTCCATTGTGTGAAAGCGAAAAGTGAAAGTGAAGTCGCTCAGTCGCATCCGACTTCTAGCGACCCCATGGACTGCAGCCTACCAGGCTCCTCCATCCATGGGATTTTCTAGGCAAGAGTACTGGAGTGGCTTGCTATTGCCTTCTCCGAGACATTCTTATATATCCTTATTTTGCTAGTGAGTTAACTGATGCCTAGAGTGATTAAATAATTTGCTCAATTTGTCTGAAGAAAGATGAAATAATTTGCCCACTTGGGTAGACCTTTTAGTATTAAAAATATATGTTTGCCATATATCAGCTTCTGTGATAGCAGCTATAGAGAAAGAAATAAATACAAATACATAAATTTATAGTCAGAAAAGATAGATGTATATTTGGATGACGCCTGATGCGAACCTTCTTTTTTGATGAGTGAGTCAGGTGAAGAGAGGGCAGCATGAGCAGAGGCAAAGAGGCAAGACAGACATTTTAGAAAGTGCCAAGTGTGATGGCTTAGTTGGGGTGAGCTACCTAGAGTTGAAGCTAGAATTGAAAGTAATATTTAATGTATAGAAATGTTTTTGAGCCAACTGCAAAAACACAATGGTTTTTTAAGGGTTCAAGGAGCTGTTTAAGGGTTTTAAGCAGGATAAATCAATATTCAAGGTGAAAAATGATAATGCTTAAATAAAAGAGGGGTCCTATGGAAGAAGATGAGAAGATAGGAAATTAAAAGACATTAATAAGGTAGTATTGAATAGACAAATTAAATGTGGAAATAAAATAAGGGATACAGTCCAGAGGGTTGCAAGGAGTCAGACATGACTGACTGAACACATACACACAAATAAAATAAGGGAAGGTATAAACGAGTTGAATTGAGTTCCTGATTGAATAGTGATGCTGTTGGCAGATAGGAGTGGGGTGTACAAAGCAGAAGAAGAGATGTCTCACATGTATGGGTGGAGAGGTATCTTGGAGATACCTAAATGGAAACATTTGCTAGTTCTGTCCTGAGATGTGGCAATCAGAAAAATTAACTTAAAAGTCATCATTCTGAGGGGAACACAAGAATGCTTATAGACTCTGCACAGAGTGAGGAGAGAACAGGGAGGGTCCCAGTGATTAGGAGGGAGCTGGGAGAAGAAGCTGAAGGAAAAAAGGAGTGAGTAATAATCTCAGGAACCAGAGAGACAACTTTGAAACATAGCCACAGATTCAATAACTAATTTTATATGAAGGCTGAAATGTGATTTATATGAATTGTAAGGTAGCTATATAAACTCTATGCAGGTATTTGGAGAAAGATGAATCAAAATTCTTTATAAGTGAGACACTAGATTACACCATATGATTTGAGGTGACAGTCCAATATAACAATTGTTCATAATTCATAGCCTATATCATCAAAGAAATGTGAAACAGTTTTGATGCACTTAGATTACAAAGACAGGGAAATACATAGCAAACTACAAAATAGGTAAAATAAGTTATTTTGACTCTTAGGCTTACGACATTTAGTTACTAGACAAGCTAACCTTCCTCAATATTGTGCATGTATGTTTAATAAAAACAATATTTACGAACAGAAACACTGAAGCAGTTCATCTTTGGTGTAAAATAAAAATGAATAATGTCTTTGGTTACTCTGCTTTAAGTGTGAATAGTTAAATATCTGTGGTTTTGTGGAGATGGTTAAAATCAGATAATCCATCTTTTGGATAGTTTCTGCTGTTTCTGTTTTTAGTGAAGATTTGCCAGTTTCTTGGAGAAGTATAAGGAGATACACTGGTCTGAATATTTTGTACTCTATAAAAGACATTTTGGTTATGTCTAACTTCAGTGTTTAATGGGAAATGGCAGATTATTCCTTTCAGTATTTTTCCAATCATTACAAAAAACTGACCTATTTAAAATTTTTCCTGGTAAGGCCTCCACCACCCCTTCCTTAAATTGGACTGGATTTGTCTGTGGAAGCAATGATATTGTTAGAATTCAACCCAATAGTCATAAATGATTTTTGTTGAGTTTGGATAGGAAATCTATTAGGTTTAAAACATGCTTGAAAATATTCTTGAATTGTTTGAATGAACCTGCACGTTCTCTTTCACATCTTTAAATTATTCTCCTCCTCTCTATACTGTTTAAACAATCAGGGAGTTAGTCCTGCTTTTAGGAGAAAGTTTATGGAAAAGTGTTTTTTTCAAATTCAGATAAATGGCATAGCATCATAATTCACTGTGCATTTATTGTCTGAACAATATCATTAGGAAACAGCCTGGTTTACAGACTTAGCACAGGTGGGCAAGAGACATTAAAATAAATATAATTATTTTACCCATAATGGAAGCTCCAGAGAGTTCAAGACAAAATGATTTGAAAAGTAGCACAAACAATGTTAGAATGGAAATTCTTCTTCGTGCTTTTATTTTGATAGCTATACAAGAAGAAATTCAACATCAAAACAAGGACAGAGGTAGATATTGCCTGGTTTTGGCTGCTTCACATTTACTTGGTCTTTTTAACGGCACCCTCCCTTTCCCTCTGAGTTGATCACTTCACGATCATTGTTTATTGGAACAAACCTATGGCTTCTCTTTCCCTTACCACGGCATGCTGCTGCTGCTGCTAAGTCGCTTCAGTCGTGTCGGACTCTGTGCGACCCCACAGACGGCAGCCCACCAGGCTCCCCCGTCCCTGGGATTCTCCAGGCAAGAACACTGGAGTGGGTTGCCATTTCCTTCTCCAGTGCATGAAAGTGAAAGGTGAAAGTGAAGTCGCTCAGTCGTGTCCGACTCTTAGCAATCCCGTGGACTGCAGCCTACCAGGCTCCTCCGTCCATGGGAGTTTCCAGGCAAGAGTACTGGAGGGGGATGCCATTGCCTTCTCTTACCACAGCAGGCACAGGTCCGAGAAACAGCCTGAAGGAGTTGAAGATCCATTTCTTCCAAGTGACCTGCTTTATTCTTTTTTTCTTGCTGCACTGGGTCTTATTTGTGACATGTGGGATTGGGAACAGGGAATCTTAACCGTTGGACCACCAGGAAAGTCCCTGATTTACTTTACTTTTAGAAGATATTTCCTGCTTTCTAGTCCCCCAAACTTCCTTGTCTTTGCCCTTGGTTCTTCTGATTCTCATTCAGTTCAGTTCAGTCGCTCAGTCGTGTCCGACTCTCATTGATTATCTTAAAACTCAATAAACTCGATAAACACTTCTCTGTGCCTAATGAACCAGGGTTGTTTTCTGCTTCTTGTGTCCAAAGAGCCATAACTGATAAAGAGATGATTTTTAATATGGTTAAGAAACATGTTCCTTCTACTTTGAGGTGAGGTGAGGTGAAGTCGCTCAGTCGTGTCCGACTCTTTGCGACCCCGTGGACTGTAACCTACTAGGCTTCTCCGCCCATGGGATTCTCCAGGCAAGAATACTGGAGTGGATTGCCATTTCCTTCTCCAGGGGATCTTCCCGACCCAGGGATCGAACCCGGGTCTCCCGCATCAGAGGCAGACGCTTTAACCTCTGAGCCACCAGGGAAGCCCTTCTACTTTAGGTAACCTGTATATTAATACTAGAACAGTACAGATTTCCTAAATTACATTAATCATTTCCTGGTATATATATAAATAAGAAACCATTCCAATTTCTTTCAGGTATAAGTTATTGTCTTTCACTAAATGGAGTAAAATAACTTTAATACTGTAAAAATTTTTCAGTCCTGTTAGTTCAGCCATGTCCTTGAGCTTGTGGTGGGGTAGAGAAAACATCTATTATTCAAATTTTCTGGGGACACAGAACTCTCTTCTCTTGAGCCCTGGCATTGACTGGAATCAGCAAGTGGTGTACTGTGGGAAATATTCTTCTCATCTAGACATGAAATATGGATTTTAAGGATTCTGTATAGCCAGCACATCCTGCCTGTAGAAGGGCCATCTTAATAGTCCTGAAAAGTCCACTGTTGACTTGAACATGGACTAAAGCCTTTGTCAAATATCTGTCTACTACTCTATGATGCTGAAAGACATAATAAGCAATGTCCATCGTTTAGTGTGTGCACATGCGCACACTAAGATGCTTCAGTTGTATCTGACTTTTTGCAACCCTATACACAGTAACCCTCCAAGCTCTTCTGTCCATGAGATTCTCTAGGCAAGAATATTAGAGTGGGTTGTCATGCCCTCCTCTTCCTGACCCAAGGATGGAACCCAGTTCTCTTGCATTTCTTACATTGGCAGGCAGGTTCTTTACCACTAGCACAACCTGGGAAGCCTCATCTTTTAGTAACTTTATCTGAATTTTAAACACAATGTCATAAAACTAGAGAAAATTTAGAAACAACACAAGATAGTTGATGAATAAATGTTTAAAGGAATATTGATACTATTGTAGAGCAGATGAGGCCCCACTGTACATTTACACGTGAACATTTATTACCTGGTTAATGTTGGATATGTCACAAAACTTTAGAACCTTTAGTTTAAACTCAATGCAGTATTCTCATTTATGAATGACACAATTTATAGGAATAAAATCTCTTGAAGTCCTCTTCAGTTTTTTTTTAGATTTCAGATTTATGGCATATTGACAATAAAGGAGAAAGTGGTTGTGGTTCATAGTCAAGGGCAGCAGTCCTGCTGACAGGATGGGAATTATTAAAAAGTATCTTATTGAAAATAACAGCTCTGTGATGACCTAGAGGATGGGATAAGGGGGTGGGAAGGAGACTCAAGAGGGAGGAGCTATATGTATACAAATAGCTAATTCACCTCATTGTTCAGCAGAAACTAACACAATGTAAAGCAGTTCTCCAATAAATATTGATATAAAAAGATTTAAAAGAGAAAATAACAGCTAATAATTGTCAGGCATTGATACTTATAGTATTGCCCTTATGTAATATCTGGAAGAAAAACATACATTAAATAATTATAATCTCAAAAATTTTGTTTTATATTGTTTGATCCTGAGAACAATCCTGGGAAGTAGTTATAATTATATTCATTGCATAGATGGGGACTCTAAGGTCCATCAAATTTAAGTATTTAAAAGGTGATTCAGTTTTTAACTTAATAAGTGGTATTATGATTCATATCTATGCTTTCCTGATCTCAGACTCTTTGTTATTATTTTATACTCTTTATTATTGTGCTATGACTTACTTCAAGTATGTGGGACTCAAATAAATATTTGAAGGATGAGTGGAATTAAGGAAAATGAGAAGATGTAACACAGGTCTATATCTACATATGATTTCCTATATGTAGATATAGACCTCTAAAGGCTGGCACTTAAGAAGTACTCTTAAAGTGTGTACTGAACTAAATTAGTGCACAGCTCTACATCCAAATATGGCATGTAATGGGTTCAACTTAATAACATCAGATGGAAGAAAAGTCATAGATACTCCAAGAATGTGATTTTAAGAGATTTTCTACCAAATGTCCTAGATAATGCTAGAGTTCATAAAGAAAGATCTGTTCTCCACTTCTTTGGGGCACATATTCCCTTGAAATTTGGTAAAGCCATGGGATTTGCTTTGACAAACTAAATGTTAGAACATTTCTAGGAAGAAGTGTTTAAACTCTGGTATTCATTTCTCCACGCCATCTTTCCCTGTCACCATGATCTTAGAAGCATGAGCTTATACGAGTTATCATAAGCTTGAAATAGTTTCTAATAGTGAATATCTGTTCAGAGGAAAGAGACCCTGGACAGTCTTGGACCTAAGCAGATTTCTTGTGAGAAAGAAAGAAACCACTAGGGGGATGGTTGGGCAAGTCCATCTCTCCCAGAGGAGGGAACAGCAGTTACAGGGTGGGTTGTTCCAATGACAATGTGGCCAGACCCTAGCTGTGGGGTGAGCAGGTATGGCTATGACAGCAAGTGCAGACACCTCCCCACCCATAGGGTTAGATATATCAGGGTGAGTGCCAACTGCATGGGATCTCCCACCTATCTACAGAGTTGAGTGTAACTCTACAGTAAGAAGAACCATCAGGTTCAAAAGCCAAAGCCATTAGGATAGTGGAGCAGAAGGATAGAAAAGCCTGAGTTCTTGGGGAGAGCATGAAGTTGTTAAACTTTATTTAAAATGTATACCTTTAGGCTTTCAATGTGTATTATTATTTTATAATTTTGTTGCTTGAGCCAGTGAATTGAGTTTTATATTATTTGCACCAAGTGTCCTATTTTATAGAACTAGATAGACTCTGAGCTTCTAGTTTCAGAGGAAGACTGGTAAGACATGGAGCCGGTTAACCATACGCAACCAACCTTTTCAGAAGAATGTCTTTAAATCTGTCACAATTTGAAACTATGTATGTATTATTATTGCCATTTGAACAGGACTCAATTAACATGGAAAGTTTCTTCCTAATATCTGAGTGTGACAGAAGTCCTAGAAATCATTTGTTTGGGCAATTAGTCACATTTATCAATGACAATGCATAGGAAACTTTAACTAGGATATTTTGGAAGATTGTTGACTGGCACATAGTTTTTTTTTTTTTTTTCCCCTTTCATTTTGACTTTAGGCACAATTCCTGGAAATTTTATAAAACCTTCCATTTCTTTTACCACCATGGTTTTTTGGAGTAAGGTGAGAAGGAGATATTTTTAAGTATAGTTTTATTATCTCTGTATGAATCAAGGAAAAGTTATATTGAGAGCTTTAAATGTTATGAAAAGATAAACTTTATGAAGCCTACCACATAAAAATGGATAAAATTTGTGACATCTAAAATGAAATGAACAGAAATCTTTGGCTTTCTCTTCTTTACATTTTGTTGCATATAAACATATAAGAAGTTAAAGCTTAGAATTCATGAGCAACATTCTTCTCCCCAGAATTACATTTCCTCTAAATTTGTAAAAATTATAACTGTAATACCTCTGGATATTTTCGGGCCTTCCTGTTTTATACCTTAAGTAATTGTATTTTTGGATTTGGCCATAATTTCTTTTTTAAATGATTTCTTTTTGTTGTGGACCATTTTTAAAGTCTTAATTGAATTTGTTACAATATTGCTTCTGTTTTATGTTTTGCTTTCTTGGCCAGGAAGCATGTGAGATCCCAGCCCTCTGACCAGGGATCAGACTGGCATCTCTTGCTTTGGAAGGTAAAGTCTTAACCACTGGATGACTAGGAAAGTCCCTGGCTATATTCTTAATATTTCATAATCAGTTCTTGCATGCATTAAAACAAGTCTCAACTGAGGAAAATCAAGATTGTTCCTCTGATAACATTTTCTATTTTCCTTGGAATGTAAAATGAGAAGTTTACCCAGTCCAAAGCATAACTTGCTCAATTCCCATGGCATTTTTCCTTCATCATGATATAACAAATGACCAAAGGTTATTTGGTTGATTTTTAGATAACGGTCTAAAAATTAGGTTATGTAATGGTAATGGGTTTCTGTATAATTCTTCTTGAAATATGGGGATGATAAATGGTAGGCTGTAGGCTTTTAAGTTCAAGCTCATTTTAGAGTTGGATCTGTTTTCTTTAGCTTTAAATGTTAGGAAAACTGAAAGAAACACTGGATAGATTAGTTACCAAGGCTGTGTGATTGGCCAACAAGCACCAAACAAGATGCACCATACTTTCCATCTGGAAATCGCTCCTTCCTTTTTCTTTCCTGGTTTGGCTGCTTAGGCAGAGAAAAGAGGACTTTGGTAATAAGAGGAAAATGGAAAAATGTGGAGGCATTTGTAGGAAATAAATGAGACACTTTCATTAAAATGAGAGGGAGAAAACAAGAAAAATGCAAAACTATTGGCCTGGGGTATACTGAAAGTTACAAGAAACTCATTACATGTGTCCCTGCCTTGATAAGAACACAAGTAAAAATGTGCACATATAATTAAAAAATAGATTATGTATTCAGTCTTTAAATTTAGTTCCAGGCAGGACCAATCTCACTTGGGATGGCAGAATTTCCCAAATGTCATTTATTTGCACAGACAGCAGCTTTAGGCGCCAGATCTGCAAAAGTTGATTAGTAAGAGATTTAGGAATAAGAGAAAAGGAGAGCATGTAATGGGTCCCAGGCGTGTGGCAGGGGGAAGGGTCAATACTTGAGATGAGAGGAGGAGGCTCAGAAAATGGAGGAGCTTCTGTGTTAATATGTACATATGTACGTTCCCTACTAAGTACTGAGCTCTGCATTGGCAGGAACCATCTGCTTTACTCACAGAATATTGCCCAAAGCATTTTAGGTATTCAATAAACATTTATTGAAAGAGTAAATGGTTATAAATTCCTGTTAGACTGTTGGATTTTAGAGTATTAAATGTTTTAACTAAGGTTGAATAATGGTGATGAGCTTCGGGTATTGGCCTGTTTCCTTATTAAAATGAAAACTGAAAAAAAAAAGGTTATCATTATTATTTTAGTTTTCATTTCATATGTGTTGCTCTCTGAATCCTATAGATGTCTTTCCTCAGCCCAAGGCATGTGTCTTTCCCCACCTCTTCTGGTTTGAGAAATTGATTGGGAAGACAGGTTTTTCTCTGCATAGTATTGAAGAAAAGACACGTCTACATTCTAGCCTGGATCCATTGAGGAGGGTTGGGGTGAGTACTGCTGGGGCCGCAACTGCATGGAGTCATCATAATCAGTTTTGGAGGAAAAGTTGGTGGAATTGGAAGGAGGGCTTGGTCATTTGGGTCTAAGGTTCTTGGAAGCTGTTAGCACCTTTCTGGGAATTTCAATTTCACATTCCCTGACATATCAATGGCTTATATTTTTATCTTTGTGCTATGGTGATACCAAGGCATATTTTACTGTCTGTAGGAAGCAGGAAGGATTTAAAATTTTGGATGCTGCATAGAAAGTTGTACCACCAACTGTTTTTGTAAGCAAAGAAAGATATAAGTCTTTCATGAAAAACTAATGAAGACATTTCTTTTCCAAACTGTGAGAAAATGAGCTGCATGTATTCCTTCTCTAAGGAAAGAAAAAAAGATGACTTCATTTATATCCTACCTTGTTCCAGAAAGGATTAAGACAGCTTTATAACGACTTAAAAAGGATCTCTTCTACTATGCCTTTATTATTAACTAACTGTTGGAAGTCATTTTTTGTCAGTGTAACCAATGTTCCTTTATTGCAGCCAGATGCCAGGTCTACAGTGATGGGTAAATTAAAGGAGTTTCTAAAAATGGAAAACTAAATTCCAAGTAGCTGAGGTGAGTGGAGCTAAAACTGAGTTGGGGTCTAAACTGTAGTTTCTAACTATGCAATTCACATTTCCTATTTTACATTATTTGGATAATATTATTCAGGCTCTTATACAGTATCTGACAATTTATATCTGAATTAAAGGAACTGAAAGAAATGCCTACCTGATTAAACAAATTCTTTGAATTATAGAGTTGAAGTGGGGACATATAAATGGAATAAAATATTCCAAAACATTACATGTGGCTATGACGATCAAAAGTATTTTGTCTGGCATATCTGCCAAAGACTATTTATTCTTATTCTCTCTCTCTCTCTCTCTTTTTTTTTTTTTTCCTGTGCACAATTAAAGAAACTATCTATGGGATGTATGGTAGTGTAGGTTGTTCCATGAAGAAAACATCAGATATTTGTCTTAGTTAAAAAGATAAATTCTACATGTATACTCTTGAAATTATAGAAAGCAGAATATTCAAGATAACTAGGATTCAAATTGTGACATTTAGCTTGGAAATTTTATATTTCTTTTCCCCACCAATTAAATACATGGACTAAAAGATCATCTATTTTTTATCTCTTTCAAAAATTTGATATATTTATAAAACACAAGTGATAGCACCGTGTGAATTATAATGTTATTCAAAATCTTATCATATAATGAGAGATATTTGTGCAAATATTTGTCAAATATAAAAATGTCTGTAATGAGAAAGGTATGGTTAATAATAGCTGGAAAGCGAAATAAAGTGCCCTGCAGAAAATTAGTACTTTTATAAACTCTGAAGAATGGGTAAATGTGTAAAATGTGGACAGCAGATGAATGACAGAAAGAGAGACTAAGGAAGAAGGAAACACTAGACAAGGACAAGTATCTTTTAGAGGTGACGAAAGGACATGTTTCAAAGGAAGACTTCAGCTAAGGAGGTAAGAGGAGAATTTTGAAAGCATTGTGTCAGGCTTTGTAAATTAGCTATATTTCATAGTTTCAAAAATATAGCATGTGGTGGCAAAAGTTGACTCGATTAGTATGGTATTTAGGAAAGACGACTCCAACTGCTGCTGCTGCTAAGTCACTTCAGTTGTGTCAAACTCTGTGCGACCCCATAGCCCTCCATGCTCCCCCGTCCCTGGGATTCTCCAGGCAAGAACATTGGAGTGGGTTGCCATTTCCTTCTCCAGTGCATGAAAGTGAAAAGTGAAAGTGAAGTCGCTCAGTCGGGTCCGACTCTTAGCGACCCCATGGACTGTAGCCCACCAGGCTCCTCTGTCCATGGGAGTTTCCAGGCGAGAGTATTGGAGTGGGGTGCCATTGCCTTCTCCAGACTCCAACTGCAAGATTCAGGATAACTGGATCAAGTCAAGAAGAGAGGTTGAGGGAGTAAAGAGGATGCAATGGCTGTGACAACAGTGAAAAGTAGCAGTGTAACCACCTATAGGGGTGACAGAACAATCAGATGGGGAGCAAAAAAATGAAAGAGATGTTGTGAACAGTGTCCAAAAAGTGACAACACTTAATGACAAATGATGTATCTGAAGAAGCAGATCCCTCAGAGACTTGATTTTGTAGGCTTTGCCAACTTGTCTATTGCCTTCAGGGGTTTCTTATAAATAATGTAGAACACTGAGAATCACCCCTTTGATACCATAATTGATTATTTAGAGCAACAATCTCCAACTAATTGTAACAAAAGTAACAAATAAGGCTCAATCTTTATTTAAACACATTTCCTGTCATGAAAGTTTCATCATAGTGCTTATGCCTAACACTTATGGAAAGATTGATATAGTTTGTTTGTTTATTTTCACATGAGGACAGATATTTCTGGAAGTTTGTTTTTAGAAAGGATGGCTACATGTAAACACATATGTATAATATCTAGAGAATTATAAATTGCACTTTAGAAAATTAAGTGACAACATCAAAAAACCCAAGATTATTTCCCCAGAAATCAAGCATCTGACAAAGGATGACTTTTGATTCTCAAAATGAATAATTTGACAGAATGTTAATTTTGAATTTTAAAAAAGTTACACTTACTTAGAATAGCAAGGAGAGGAAACAATGCCTTAGGAAACATGATTTTTGTAAGGGCCTGTGTGAATTATAACTTATTATCATTTAGTTGATAAGTTGTGTCTTACTCTGCGACCCCATGGACTATAGACCTCCAGGCCCGTCTGTCCCTGGGATATCCCAGACAAGAATGCTGGAGTGTGTTGCCATTTTCTCCTCCAGGAGATCTTCCTGACCCAGGTATCAAACCCGTGTCTCCTGCATTGGCAGATGTGTTCTTCACCACTGAGCCAAAAGAGAGACCTGAATTACAACTACATTCCTTTAGAGTTCAGCTTTTTTAAAAAAGTGAAGGTGCTTCTTAATTTTAAACATAACTGGAAATATTTGTACTAATATATCTGTCTATGCAGTTCAACTAATTCAGCCCTTTTTTTTTTGACATGATAAACTAACTGGAAACAATGCCAAATATCTTTTGCTACTCCATGCCAACAGATGTTCACTATATAGATGTCATTTAGACAAAAATTGAGAGGAAAGAAATGAAATTAAGTAATAATGAATTTGAATAA
Organism: Cephalophus harveyi; assembly: GCA_006410635.1. Lineage (NCBI taxonomy): Eukaryota > Metazoa > Chordata > Mammalia > Artiodactyla > Bovidae > Cephalophus > Cephalophus harveyi. The sequence goes on from SJYT01071729.1 coordinate 291,606, forward strand.
AAGAGCCATAATTTTTTATTGAAATATGTATTGGCCTCGGAAATTAATAGTAACCATTTTAAGTATCTTTGTTCTATAATTTTGTTATCTTCCCATCCTTTCCATTGCCTGGAGCTTTATTTCCACCCCACAGAATTCTAATGCCAGAGGGTAATGTATTTTTTTCAAAGTGGCCACCGTCTGCAAGCACATCGAACCTTGTCTATATACTAGAGAAATAATATGCTTAATACATGTTTGTAAGAGGGTGTCACAAACATAGACAAGGTTCAGTTCAGTTCAGTCGCTCAGTTGTGTCCGACTTGTTGCGACCCCATGAACCGCAGCATGTCAGGTCTCCCTGTCCATCACCAACTCCTGAAGTCCACCCAAACCTATGTCCACTGAGTCAGTGATGCCATCCAACCATCTAATCCTCTGTCATCCCCTTCTCCTCCTGCCTTCAATGTTTCCCATCATCAGTGTCTTTTCAGATGAGTCAGCTCTTCGCATGAGATGGCCAAAGTATTGGAGTTTCAGCTTCAACATCAGTCCTTCCAATGAATATTCAGGACTGATTTCCTTTAGGATGGACTGATTGGATCTCCTGGCAGTCCAAGGGACTCTCAAGAGTCTTCTCCAACACCACAGTTCAAAAGCATCAATTCTTCGGTGCTCAGCTTTCTTTATAGTCCACCTCTCACATCCATACATGACCACTGGAAAAGCCATAGCCTTGACTAGACAGGGTAGGGCTTTCTAAACAATGGCTGAATCTAGAGGCCTAAAACTTCACTTTAGGCCTTTCTCTTACCTTCTTTAGATCCTGCTTTTCTCCTCTTCACTGGTCTGGTTCTTTCTATTTTTGTGTTTAATACGTATTTATTTGGTTGCGTCTGGTCTTAGTTGCAGCATATGGGATCTTTTGTTGCAGTAGACTGACTCTCTAGTTATGGCATGCAGGCAGGCAGGCTCAGTAGTTGCTTCAAAGTATGTGGGATCTTAGTTCTCTGACCAGGGATGAAACCGTTGACCCCTGCATTTCAAGGCAGATTCTTAATCATAGGACCACGAGGGAAATCCCTGGCCTGGTTCTTTTCTTCTGCAGAAGGTTCTGTTCATCTGGCTGGGAAGATGGCACAGGGAGCGCCAACTTCAGTGTATCTATAACCTCTAATTCCAGAGAAAAAGAGCACCCTTAACAATTGCTCCAGCAAAAAAACAAAATAAATAAGTAAATAATGACTCAGAGAGACTTCTGATTGGCTTCCCTGCTTATTCATGGGATAATTCAGTTCAGTCGCTCAGTCGTGTCCGACTCTTTGAGACCCCATGAATCGCAGCACGCCAGGTCTCCCTGTTCATCACCATACTGAGCAATCTAGTGCATTAACTTCTTTAAGCCACTTCTTTTTTTTTTTTTTTTTTTTGCATCTATATAAAAGAAATGTAAATAATAAGACCTTTTCAGTGAGTTATGATGCAGAATAATAATCATTAGATATAATTGTTTCACCATGTTATTCAGAGCTTCTATATTTTACTGATTTTCACATGTATTGACTTTGTGAAAGGTGAGAAAAGTGTGTTAAAATTGCCTTCAATTTCAGCTCTGTAAATCTTGTTTCATGAGGGCTTATATTAGTAGGTTCATACAAAGTTAATACTGTTATGCATTTTCTTTTTTGTCTGGCTTTAAAATTTTTATTGTCATTAGCTTTCAGTGGTCTTACTCTAAAAACTGTCTGCATTGCATTTATCATGCTTGTGATTTGTAGTGGTTATTAAGTCTTTGGCTTGTCAATGGTTTTGCTACCTCATACCTTAAATTATCTTTATAATTTCTGTTTATAATATTTGAAATAAGAAAATAAAAAACAAACAAAAACAAAACTTTATAAACAAATGAATAGGATATCCAGATAATGGAGTTATCAGAGATATTAACATAATACCATAAACTCATATTAATATTATTTTAATTAGTAATTAATCTAAGTGTGACCTGGCTCTCTCTCACATGAGCCTGTCCACACATCCAGTTCTCATTTTCCTATCCCTGTGACCTGCTGAAAGCTCTTCTCACCTTCTTAACTGTAAGGTCTTAGCTTCTCAGCCATCTCTGCTGAAATTGCCAGATGCCATTATGGAAGAACTAGCCCTAAATCTGGATTCACTGTGCTAGTTTGGCTTGTTCTCTTGATCATAATTCTTTGTGTTGCTAACTCTTTGATACACTCAGATATGTTTCTATATACTTTTTCCCCTATTTTCTGCTTATTCTCAGGCATGTTTTGCAAAATTTCTAGCCCTTTTGCTGAAAGCAGAACAATTTCAGACTGTTTTTCAATTTAGTTAGAATGATTTCTCCAAGACAATTTTTAGAGGGAAATATGAGTCCTATGGGCTTCCCTGGTGGTTCAGACAGTAAAAAATCCGCTTGCAATTCAAGGGACCTGGGTTTGATCCCTGGATTGGGAAGATCCCCTGGAGAGAGGAAGGGCAGCTCACTACAGTATTCTTGCCTGGGAAATTGCAAGGACAGAGAGGCCTGGCAGGCTACAGTCCATGTGGTCACAAAGAGTCAGACAGGACTGAGCAACTAGGCACTCATGCACACATGGGTACTATATGTTTCTGGAATACAATCCATTAAAAGCTACAGCCTCTTCCTCACTCTGGCCTGGTTTCCAACGGGTACTTTTGTTCTTTATAACTTCTTTCTCTGTTCTTAGACCATGTTGGGGCTTCCCTGATGGCTCAGAGGGTAAAGAATCCCCCTGCAGTGCAGGAAACGTCATCTCTGGGTCAGGAAGAGCCTTTGGAGAAGGAAATGGCAACCCACTCCAGTATTCTTGGCTGGGAAATCCCATGGACAGAGGAGCCTGGTGGACTAGAGTCTGTGGGATTGCAGAGTTGGACCTGACTGAGTAAGCATACACCCAGACCATGTTGGTTACCGTTTATTCTGTATAGTCGTGCTGAAAGTAAAGTAAAATGTCAGCTCTTATTTATTGCCTAGTAGGAGATGTTTGAATGCTTTTAACCCCAAATGCCTCAAATTTTAATAGAAAGCCCATATCAATTATATATAAGATATCCTATATATTTGACATCTCGACTAAAATTAGGAAAGGGAATTTAGAGAGACAAAACACAAGCTGGAATCAAGATTGCCGGGAGAAATATCAATAACCTCAGATATGCAGATAACACCACCCTTATGTCAGAAGAAGAATTGATGCTTTTGAACTGTGGTGTTGGAGAAGACTCTTGAGAGTCCCTTGGACTGCAAGGAGATCCAACCAGCCCATTCTGAAGATCAGCCCTGGGATTTCTTTGGAAGGAATGATGCTAAAGCTGAAACTCCAGTACTTTGGCCACCTCATGAGAAGAGTTGACTCATTGGAAAAGACTCTGATGCTGGGAGGGATTGGGGGCAGGAGGAGAAGGGGATGACCAAGGATGAGATGGCTGGACGGCATCCCTGACTCGATGGACGTGAGTCTGAGTGAACTGCGGGAGTTGGTAATGGACAGGGAGGCCTGGTGTGCTGCGATTCATGGGGTCACAAAGAGTCAGACACGACTGAGTGACTGAACTAAACTGAAAGGTATCTCACAGTCCTTTGCCCCAGTGACTTAATCCAGCTTGTCATATGCATTAGTTTTATAGTTCATGCAAAATAGTTCTGAAGCTTAAAGGACTCCTGGCTACTGAATCATGTCTTTATCTGCACTGCTGGCCAGGCTTGACAACACAAGAAGTCTTGGACTGACTATTGCCTTTGGGAGAAGGAGAGAATCAAATATATGGGCTTAAGTTTCCTTTTTAACCCTAGAATGTTATTTCCTGATTTAATACAAGTTTCTCAAGAAATGATTCACATTTAGTGTCAATTGTTTCACAAGCCCAGTACTTTTGGAAACTTGACTTTAACCGTGAAGGTTGAAAATGAAATTCGCTTTGAGGATGAACATATTGAAAGACATGAATAAGATGCTAAAAACCTCAAGACATATCTGAGTTGGTACTTTATTTTTTGCCTGAATTTACATTTATGTCTGTCTAACTTCAGAAGATGAGTTGTCTGATGTTTGAGAGAGTGTCAGCATTTTTTAATCAAATCACAATTTCTACTAAATGTAATACTATCAGGAAAGTAAAATTTCTATCCATGAAAGATATGTTAAGCAAACACGGACTGTGATTTCCAGTTACTAACAATAGATAAGTAACCTGTTTATGCTTATCAATGTATGCTGCTCAGTCTCTCAGTTGTGTCCAGTGCTTTGTGAACCCGTGGACTGCAGCCCTCCAGGCTCCTTTGTCCATGGGGATTCTCCAGACAAAAATACTGGAGTGGGTTGTCATGCCCTCCTCCAGAGGATCTTCTGGATAGAACCCAGGTCTCCCACATTGCAGGTGGATTCTTTACCATCTGAGTCACCAGGGAAGCCCAAATTTACATATAGCTTATTACTAAAAGAAATTCTTGTCTTCCAGTGCATTCTAATTGCTTCCCAGTTGTTCAATTCTTTCTGTGAAATGTCTATTACTAATTTTCTCTTCCTATGGAAGCTGTGAATATACATCTGTTTGTAATTAGTTAACTAAAGGCTAATAAAAATTAATTTGAATTTGCTTGGGACTCACTAGCTTTGGACAACCTCACTAATATCCACACTTTGCTGCTATGCTTTTCCTATCTACATTCTTGTAGGGTCTGTACTTAAAGCCTGGGGCATTATTACTGGGAGTTTCTACTGTGAAATGTGATCAGATAGGATCCTCTTCATGCTTCCAGTCTGGCCTTTTTTTTTTTTTCCCCTGCTGTTTAGAAACTATTTTGAGGACTTCCCTGGTGGTCCAATGACTAGGACTTTGTGCTCCCAATGTAGGGTGCCCAGGTTCAATCCTTGGTTGAGGCACTAGATCCCACCAGCCACAATTAAGATTCCATGTGGCACAAGAGCTGGACTAGCCAAATAAATAAATGAATGAATATTTTCAGAAAAAATAAAAGAAACTATTTTGGGTGGCAGATGTGACCCATCCCTGTTCTTGGAACTTCTTTTCCCTCTGAGAATGGTCCTCTCTATGTAGGTTTCAGTTGTTCTGAAGCTTCTGCACCACAAAAACTTTGAGGCCGCGTATAGAAGTACGTCCTTTTTTATCATCATTTTGTTAAAGCCATGTTCCTTGCCGAAACTAAAAAGAACACTCTACCTAAGTCTGCAACTGACTTCATTCAAAGTAGGTTTCACTTGCTCTTCAATCTGTCTCATTGTCTCAGTTGGACCAAGCTTTGTCAATTTCTTTTAAAAGACTGGGATCTATCCCAGTGCTCAATATTGAATCCATGGGACTGGTCTAGAGAAGGTTCTCTCATCATTATCTTGTTCCTCTCATCCCTGACTCATTGACTCATTTGGCTGGTGCAAAACAAAAACTAAGGCAAATGTTAAAAACAAATGAAAGAAAATACAAAAGCCAAAAAAGCTCCCCCTCCATGATAACCTTACTCTTGACAAGCCCCGTTATTCTATGCATATAAACTCACATAAAGAGACACTTAAAATCATGGAAGTGAGGTTATAAACCACCAGTTTATCAGACAGATATGGTCAAACTGCAAATCTAGATTCAAACATTTACAGAATCTTGATGACTTCCCTATATATTTACTTTATCTTCACAGGAGTATAACATCTATGCTTTTATACTTTTATTGGCAATCATCATCGATTTGATAGAAACTAAATATTTGGCCTGATATTTGGAGTGTGAAATTTGTCTGTCTATGGAAAATGCATATAGTTGACAGTCACATGGGCACGACCCAGGTCAGTCACTATGTGAGTTGGTCAAATGATGTGTTCTCTTCAAACCTCAATTTCTTCCTATGAAAAATACGAGTTTTGGGCTGCTGCTGCTAAGTCACTTCAGTTGTGTCTGACTCTGTGCAACATAAGGAAGAATATTAAAAAATGAATGCTCTTTGTAAGATAGGGATTTGGGAATAAATGAGATAATGTGCATCTAATCTGTGTCATCACGGAGGGATAAAGCTAGGATTTTGTTGAGCTCTAAAGGGAGTTACTCTTATTTAAAGAAGTTCCTAGGGACTATTTCTGTTAATGCCTTTATATACTTTTATGAAGTCAGTGAAGTCAGGTTCTGTGAAAGGTAATGAGCAACTTCACTGAGCAATTATCCTTCTGCCAGGATTAATGGAAGAGTAGTGTCCTGATAGAGGCAATGACCCTTCAACCTAGCTCACCCACTTCACTCAGATGTTCCAAGTGAACAAACATGTTTGGTTTCTTAGTTTTTTAAACCAATGATTGTAGTTTTCTCCCTTTCCTCTTCTCCTTCCCTCCCTTTCTTCTTTCCTTCCTTCCTTCCTTCTCTGCCTTCCTGTCTTTGTCCATCCCTCTCTTTTTCTCTTTCTCTCTCTTCCCTTTTCCTCCCAAATTCCTCTCTCCTTCTCTCCCTTTCTTTCTTGTCTTAATTAAATTAAGACAGAGGTTTAAAATATATAAATACTTTTGGTCCAATTTTGACAATAGGCCAAATTATCTTGGGACTCAGTGGCATTCATATTCTCTTTTCATTATTTTGCCTTTCCTTTGTAATTTCTTTCCTTTTAACCCATTAAGATTTTTTCTTTGCCAAGCTAGGTTATTCTTAACTACTTTCTTAGTGTTGGAAAAAACAGTGAGTTTTCAGGAGCACATGGAAAGTAATTTGTTAAACTATTATATATTAAATTCTTAGATAAAATCTATTTAAGTGGATGATACTACTACCCCCCCACCAATTATCTTGGAAATAATAGTACAAGTCAAATTATTAATTCATTTAAAGTTTCCTTTTAACAGTTGAATTATAGTGACTCCTATATACTCAGTTTATACTAGTTTTACAGCTTTAATCAGTTTCTATGAAGCTGTTTTAACACCTCTCGTGTTCTGAACTATACGTTTCATGCTTCTTTCCATGTGTGCAAAAAACAACATTGCCTCCCAAGTACTTAAATTTTTTCAAGGTATTTATTTGATATTTTAGGCTCTGCTCATATTTGCTACATTCGAAGGCTATATTCTTAACTGTAAACTATATGTTTCTGTCATAAATTTAGGGCTGACCACTTTCCCTGAACCATAGCTCAGGACCCATCTTTAGCTGCAGTTTATGAGGTCAGTTATTTTGCTTTCCAATTCTGCCTGTTAAACTAATTCCCTACTCTGTGGTTTTCTGACTCCACCCATCATTCTGTCTCAGAAGAGTGCCATACTGGGGATGTGTTTTCCTTTCTTAGTGGTAAATCACTGGAGAAATGCTTACTTTGTAACCCAGAGTGTTCCCTTTCCATAGTTACAGACCTTTTTTTTTTTTTTTTTCTGGACACAATCCTATATGTTCATTCTATTAGTGTGTTAATAAGACCACTTTTGGTTTCAAGAACCAGGGAACATTCTGAAAGCCAGCTTAAACCAAAAAGGGAATTTATTAGCTATTATAATTGAATGTCTTGGGGGCATTCAGGCAGATATATCAAGATGCTCAAAAAAAATCTGTTAACCTGCAGACTATTTCTTCCCATCTCTTGGTTCTGCTGTCCTCTGTGTCATTTTCATTCCCAAGTTTCCGTTGGTGACTTCGAGCATCTCTTGGCTTACATCCTCACAGCCCAGAAAACCTAGCTGAGCGAGACTTTCTCTTTTCAATTGTTCCAGCAAACTTCCCTGAACTATCATACCAGGTTTGCCTGTCTTAAGACTTCAGCTCTGGCCAAGGGGTTGTAGTACATCAGACCTGGAGCCAATGCCTATGCCTGGAACCTGGAGGATGAGATGAACTCCACGTTTATAGTGGAGCTGTGGAATAGGAGTCTGGGAAGGGTACTGTTCCAAGGAAACTTGGTCTTTAAAATAGAGGCATACGTATGTGCTAAGTTTCTTCAGTCATGTCCACCTCTGTGCAACCCTGTGGACTGTAGCCCACCAGGCTTCTCTATTCATGGGATTCTCCAGGCAAGAATACTGACATGTAGATGGGATGGATACATAATATTTAAGAAAGTGTTTCTTGTGGACATTTTCCTACTAAACTCTTTTCAATATATTCATTCTTCAGAATAAAATTTGTCTTCTATAGTTGAGTATCTATTTTACTTCAAACTTTGGTCCAGTTACTCTAGTCTTATAAGCAGTCCCCTTATCAATCAGATGAATGGTTTTCATTATGCAACTGCTTTCACGTCTAATATAGTGTTCTCTTTTATAAAATTGCTATGAATCCTCCCATCTATACCTCATGACACTACTCCAGTCTTACCATTTCCAAAATATTTTCCTTAGGCATCCTAGTCCAAAATGTTATATCTTGCCTTTGAACTAAAATAAATTTTATTATTTACCATGTTTCCAAATCTTTATTTATTTATTTTACTGTGCATATCTATAAAGCTCATAACTTGCCACTTGCTAGTTATATTTTGGATATCACTTGAAAAATATCACAAAGGTGAAAACTTGTGATGAATTCACTAATGAGTCCAAATGAGATTGAGTATTATGAACTTTAAGAGAATTTGCACATATGCTTGATAAACACTCTGTACATATATGTGCAATACTTTATTTGGGGGGGATTAAAATCTTTTATCTGTAAAAAAGATCAAAATCTATACATGTGGATTAAAATCTTTCCTTCTGTAGTGCTCCACAGTTTGCATTCCATAGATTAAGGTGAAGTACTCTTTGGTTATGCCAATTTTTTATTTCCTTTGATATAGCTGCTACCATAATAATAATTATGTATTCAAATGTTCATAATTTGGAAACTTAGTTTAGTAATAAATGTATTTTTGTTGTTTTTTTGTTATATTTTAACTTTGTGGTTCTTTTATATAACCAAATAAAAATATTGGTTGACTAACTCGAAATTCCATCACCTACACTAGCATTGTTCGTAGTGATGCTTTCTAAGGCCCACTTGACCTCACATTCCAAGATGTCTGGCTCTAGATTAGTGATCACATCATCATGATTATCTGGGTCATGAAGATCTTTTTTGTACAGTTCTTCCGTGTATTCTTGAGGTGATGGAATTCCAGTTGAGCTGTTTCAAATCCTGAAAGATGATGCTGTGAAAGTGCTGCACTCAATCTGCCAGCAAATTTGGAAAACTCAGCAGTGGCCACAGGACTGGAAAAGGTCAGTTTTCATTCCAATTCCAAAGAAAGGCAAAAAAGTTATGTCCAACCTAGATAGCATTTTCAAAAGCAGAGACATTACTTTGCCGACTAAGGTCCGTCTAGTCAAGGCTATGGTTTTTCCTGTGGTCATGTATGGATGTGAGAGTTGGACTGTGAAGAAGGCTGAGCGCCAAAGAATTGATGCTTTTGAACTGTGGTGTTGGAGAAGACTCTTGAGAGTCCCTTGGACTGCAAGGAGATCCAACCAGTCCATTCTGAAGGAGATCAGCCCTGGGATTTCTTTGGAATGATGCTAAAGCTGAAACTCCAGTACTTTGGCCACCTCATGCGAAGAGTTGACTCATTGGAAAAGACTCTGATGCTGGGAGGGATTGGGAGCAGGAGGAGAAGGGGACGACTGAGGATGAGATGGCTGAATGGCATCACGGATTCGATGGACATGAGTCTGAGTGAACTCCAGGGGATGGTGTTGAACAGGGAGGCCTGGCGTGCTGCGATTCATGGGGTCACAAAGAGTCAGACACGACTGAGCGACTGAACTGAACTGAATTCGAAATTTCTTTTCTGGTTTGATATCTTTACTTCTAACTGTCTGTTGCTATTCTTACCACATCCTGAGTTTATGACTTTCATTTCATCATGGGTAGTATATATCAATGTTAACATTTTGAAGCTTGCAGTTTGGGAGCAAATAAAATGAGCTTACTGTTAATAAATCTTCTGACATTTTACTTTGTAAAAGAGGTACTATTATGGATTGAATTGTATCTCCCCAGAACTTATATGTTGAAGCCCTATATAACAGTGTGACTGTATTTGAAGATAAGGCCTTTAAAGAGATAATTAAGGATAAATTATGTCATAAAGATAGGTTCTTAATTTAGTAGGACTGATGTCCTTATACGAAGAGGAAGAAACACCAGTAAAGCCTGTGCACAAGAAAAGGCTAGGGCTTCCCTGGTGGTTCAGTGTTAAAGAATCTGCCTATCAATGCAGGAGACACATGTTTGATTCCTGGCCCATGAAGATCCCAAATGCCACAGCACAATGAAGCCTATGAGCCACAACTACTAAACCCTCATGCTGCAACTACTGAAGACTGAATTCTCTAGAGTCTATGCTTAGCAAGATGAGAAGCCTGTGCATGACAACTAGAGAGTAGCCCCAGCTCGCCATAACTAGAGAAAACATCATGCAACAGTGAAGACCTAGTGTAAGGCCCAAATAAATAAATAAAAGAGACAACCAGATGAGGATGCATTAAGGAGGCAGCCTTTCTTTCCTGGGAAAAACCAAACCTATCAACACTTTGATGTTGAACTTACAGTCTCCAGAACAGTGTGGAAATTAATTTCTGTTGGTTCAGCCACCCAAACTAGGGTATTTTTTAATGGCAACCCTAGCATATTATTGTGATCAGCTTTGTAGCACTACATTTATCTGACTTGGTTTTCAAATTTTTATTAATTTAGAGCTATTTTTAAAATTCAGTAAGATGGTCTGAGTTGAACCCAAAGGTATAGAGGATTTCAAGCATGGCTGCCCTCTAGTCATTTATCACTGAACCTTAGTCACAAGGTAAAAGGTTAATAAACTTCTCCACCATTTCCCATTTCCAAGTTTTGAACCTTAAAAATGGTGATGAAGTACCAGAAGCTAGTTCTAGCTTTCTAAGAATAAGTTTGGAAACTATGTAAGAGTGTTATAGGTCTTGGCTTTATTATAATAATGTACGTTATCTTGCTGGGTGGAATTGTGTTGAGGACATCTGCACCATGAGTTAGATACACACACAATGAGTTGTGATAAACTGATATTCTTAGGGGCTTGATAGGATCTGTCTCTCTGCCATATGATATTAAGTTGGCTAAAGTCCTTTACTGTTCATCAGTGTGGTAATGTGATTACTTTTAAAGCAGACAGATGCTTGGATCTTCTAGGACTTTCAGAAATGCTTATTTGGCATCAAGGGATTATAAATCTATGTATGTGATTAAAGAAAAGACACCAACAGACTGATATATAGACTTGTGATTTGGCTATTCACAGCGATGTCTAAGGAGTTGCCTCTAAGCTGCCAAAAGAGCTATTCAATGTACTTGTGTAAATTTAAAGATGATAATTTAGTGAAACATATCAGTTATGCTATAAAGAGCAAGAGAATTTTGGTAAGTTGGATGGCTGTTTTATATTTTAATTTTACATTTTTGTCATTTTTTTAGCTATTATATATTTTTAATTACCTGATTATGAATTGAGCTTAGATTTGATGGAAATTGTCAAGGAAGACTGCAGCAAAGTTATGAAGGCATTAGCATTTTTAAGCAGATTTGTACATTTTGGAATAAATAAAAAGTGGCTTAAATAAAAAATAGCACAGTTTTATTAATAATAACAGCTGAGTGCTGTGTGCTAAATTCTACATTAAATTCATATACACTTATCACATTTAGTCCTTCAAATGACCCTATGAGATAGATGTTATTTTGTAGATGACTGAGTCACAAAGGGGTAAGGAAATCAGTCAAGCCAAAGAACTAAGAAGAGCTTTGAAACCAGGCCCTCCAGATCTAGAGCCTTTGTTCTGAACTGCTAACCTCCATGGGGCCTCCATGTGCCAATGTGAGCCTGTAATTAGGTCATTTATTCAGTAATGAGTTAACAATGTTTGCAGATGCTACTGCAGTTTTGGTGTGAATATAACTTTTGTTGGCTTACCAGGTGGCACTAGTGATAAAGAACCTGCCTGCCAATGCAGGAGGCATAGAGATGCAGGTTTGATCTTTGATTTAGGAATATCTCCTGGAGGTGGGCATGGCAACCCCCTCCAGTATTCTTGCCTGGAGAATCCCATGGACAGAGGAGCCTGGTGGGCTACTGCTACAGGGTTGCAAAGAATTGAAGTGACTTGGCACACACACATACATGCAACTTTTTTTTAATATCCTATAATTTTCTATATAGTTTATGAAATTGGATTCTAATTTCTCAGTGGTTCATAAAATCATGAACAGCTGGGGAGAAGGGTCTGGTCTTTATCCAAACCCTTATTTATCTTTAATTAAAGAAATATAACAACTGCATGGTCTGTTGAATTTTTATATAAAGATTTATTTCTTTTTAGTTCATTTTTGCCTTGCTATAATTTATCATGGGACATTTGTTAATATTATTTGCTTTTACTGATTAAGCAAAGAAACCATATTTCAAGTGACATGATTCAGATTATATGGTGAATAAATTGTGAAACTGGATTTTCCTCCTTTTTTTCATAAAAATTCTTATGCTCTTGAAAATGATATGAATTCAGTAGGTATTTCTAGGGTTTATAAAAGATATTTCCAAAGTGAAGAACCTCATATTTAAATAATTAATAAGCTTAATTAATAACCTGGCTTAATATACATATACACACATTTATACACACTTATATGCATTGAGCTATTTCAAATTCTGGAAGATGATGCTGTGAAAGTGCTGCACTCAATCTGCCAGCAAATTTGGAAAACTCAGCAGTGGCCACAGGGCTAGAAAATCTCAGTTTTTATTCCAATCCCAAAGAAAGGCAATGCCAAAGAATGCTCAAACTACCGCACAGTTGTACTCATCTCACATGCTAGTAAACTAATGCTCAAAATCCTCCAAGCCAGGCTTCAGCAATACGTGAACTGTGAGGGCCCCCAAAATCACTGCAGATGGTGATTGCAGCCATGAAATTAAAAGACGCTTACTCCTTGGAAGGAAAGTTATGACCAACCTAGATAGCATATTCAAAAGCAGAGACATTACTTTGCCAACCAAGGTCCGTCTAGTCAAGGCTATGGTTTTTCCAGTGGTCATGTATGGCTTCCTTGGTGGCTCAGAGGTTAAAGCGTCTGCCTCCAATGTGGGAGACTTGGGTTCAATCCCTGGGTCGGGAAGATCCCCTGGAGAAGGAAATGGCAACCCACTCCAGTATTCTTGTCTGGAGAATCCCATGGATGGAGGAGCCTGGTAGGCTACAGTCCATGGGGTCGCAAAGAGTCAGACACGACTGAACAACTTCACCTTACCTTATGTATGGATGTGAGAGTTGGACTGTGAAGAAAGCTGAGCACCGAAGAATTGATGCTTTTGAACTGTGGTGTTGGAGAAGACTCTTGAGAGTCCCTTGGACTGTAAGGAGATCCAACCAGTCCATTCTAAAGGAGATCAGTCCTGGGTGTTCTTTGGAAAGACTGATGCTAAAGCTGAAACTCCAATACTTTGGCCACCTCATGCGAAGAGTTGACTCATTGGAAAAGACTCTGATGCTGGGAGGGATTGGGGGCAGGAGGAGAAGGGGATGATGGAGGGTTGGGAAGATCCCCTGGAGAAGGAAATGGCTATGCACTCCAGTATTCTTGCCTGGAGAATTCCACGGACAGAGGAGCTTGGCAGGCTCCAGTCCATGGAGTTGCAAAGAGTAAGACACGACTGAGTGACTTTAACTTTCCTTTAATTACTTTTCAATGTTTTTGGGATCCTGATATGGACTATTCACCTTCCCATCTTTCTTGGTTGCACCAAATTGAAAAATTGGGAGGCTGTCCTAAGATGGAGGAGGAATAGGATGGGGAGATCACTTTCTCCCCCACAAATTCATCAAAAGAGCATTTGAACGCTGAGTAAATTCCACAAAACAACTTCTGAATGCCGGCAGAGGACATCAGGCACCCAGAAAGGCAGCCCATTGTCTTCAAAAGTAGGTAGGGAAAAATATAAAAGACAAAAAGAGAGACAAAAGAGGTAGGGATGGAGTGCCATCCTGGGAAGGGAGTCTTAATAAAGAGAGAAGTTTCCAAACACCAGGAAACACTCTCACTGCCGAGACTGTGGCGAGCCTTGGAACCACAGAGGACAACATAATCAGGAGGGGAAAAAAAAATTAAAACCCACAGATTATGTTGTGCCCAACGGTAACTCCCCCAGCGGAGAAGCAGTGCAGACGCCTGCATCCGCCACTAGCAAGCGGGGGCTGGGCAGGGAGGCTCAGGCTGCATTGCTTAGAGTAAGGACCAGGCCTGGATGCCCCAAGGGCAATCTGAGGGAACTAACTTGGGTTAGCAAACCAGACTGTGGGATAGCTACCACGCGAAAAGCCCTAACGTAAGACACTGTCAGGCCCACTCACAGAACAATGGAATGGGCAGAGATAGCTGGCTGCAGATCAACCTATCCCCCTCTGGTGACAAGCAGGTGAGGGCAGCCAGAGCTGGAAGGGGGCAATCACAGCCCCAGAGAGGCATTATCTACCAAACTGCAAGCAGGCTTCGTTGCTAACCAAGACTTCTTGGGATTCTGGACAGTCAACATCCGCCTGAGAAGTTGAGCCGGTTGTACACCCAGAAAACCGAGCGAAAGGGACAAGGGAGGCAATAAGTCACAGCGACCACGCTCGCCAAACACCTGGTCACCTGAGTGGCTTGGACTTGGGAAGGGCACAAAATGCAGGCCCAACTGAGTCTGCGCCTCTGAGGACTACCCAAGTACCTGAACCTGAGTGGCTTAGACCTGGGAAGTGCACAAAACCTAGGGCAGGCCTCAGACAGTTCCCGGCAGAGCAACCTAGAGCCTAAGCAGTGTAGACAGGGAAAGCACACACGCTGTGAGCTGGGGCAGGCCCAGTGCGGCTGAGTTACTGCGAGAACATGCCAGTGATATTTGTTTGTCGCATCCCTCCCTCCCTACAGCAGGACTGAACAAGTGAGCCTAAAAAAGTGTCCACCACCGCCCCCTTGTGTCAGGGTGGAAATTAGACATTGAAGAGACCAGCAAACAGAAGGTAAAACAGAGGGAACCTCCTTGGAAGTGATAGGTGCAATAGATTAAAACCCGGTAGTTAGTACCAACTACATAGGAAGAGGCCTATAGATCTTGAGAAATATAAGCCAGATCAAGGAACTATCTGAAAATGAACTGACCCCACACTGCCCACAACAACACCAGAGAAAGTCCTAGATATATTTTTACTATTTTGACTATCATTCTTTAATTAAATTTTTTTATTGTAAGTCTTCTATTACCCCTTTTTCATTTTTATAACCTTCTATTACTTTGCAAAAAAAAAGAGACCCTATTTTTTAAAGCATACCTCATATATATATATATTATAATTTTAGTGACTTTTTTTCATTAATATTGTATTTTTGAAAATCCAACTTCTACTTTAGACTTTTAATCTTTGCTTTTTGGTATTTGTTATCAATTTTGTACCTTTAAGAATCCAATCTTCAGTACTCATTTTTACTTGGGAGCGAGATTGCTGGCTTGACTGCTCTCTCCCCCTTTGGACTCTCCTTTTTCTCCACCAGGTCACCACTATCTCCTCCCTCCCCCTTCTCTTTTCTACCCAACTCTGTGAATCTCTTTGTGTGTTCTGGACGGTGGAGAACACTTAGGGATTACTGGCTGGATCTGTCTCTCTCCTTTTGATTCCCCCTTTTCTCCTCCTGAGCACCTCTGTCTCCTTCCTCCCTCTTCTCTTCTCTGTATAACTCTGTGAACATCTCTGAGCGGTCCAGACTGTGGAGCACACATAAGGAAGTGATTACTGGCTAGCTTGCTCTCTCCTCTTTTGAGTTCACCTCATCTCATCCTGACCACCTCTATTTCCCTCCTCCCACTGCTCTTCTCCATTTAACTCTGTGAACCTCTCTGGATGTCCCTCACTGTGGAGAAACTTTTCATCTTTAACCTAGATGTTTTATCAATGGTGCTGTATAGATGGAGAAGTCTTGAGGCTACTGTAAAAGTAAAACTGAAAACTAGAAGCAGGAGGCTTAAGTCCAAATTCTGAGAACACCAGAGAACTCCTGACTTCAGGGAACATTAATCGACAGGAGCTCATCGAACACCTCCATATCTACACCGAAAACAATCACCACCCAAGGGCCAAAAAGACATACCATGCAAATTCTCCAGCAACACAGGAACACAGCCCTGAGGCTGCCTGAAGTCACTCCAAACCCATTGAAATCTCATAACTCATTACTGGACACTTCATTGCACTCCATAGAGAAGAAATTCAGATCCACCCACCAGAATACCAACACAAACTTCCCTAACCAGGAAACCTTGACAAGCTACCTGTACAACCCCACCCACAGTGAGGAAACTCCATAATAAAGAGAACTCCAAAAACTGCCAGAATACAGAAAGACCACCCCAAACTCAGCAATATAAACAAGATGAAAAGACAGAGGAATACCCAGCAGGTAAAGGAACAGGATAAATGCCCACCAAACCAAACAAAAGAGGAAGAGATAGGGAATCTACTTGATAAAGAATTCTGAATAATGATAGTGAAAATGATCTAAAATCTTGAAATCAAAATGGAATCACAGATAAATAGCCTGGGAAAAGGATTGAGAAGATGCAATAAAGGTTTAACAAGGACCTAGAAGAAATTTTTTAAAAAAGTTAATATATAATGAATAATGCAATAAATGAGATCAAAAACACTCTGGAGGGAGCAAATAGTAGAATAATGGAGGCCGAAGATAGGATTAGTGAGGTAGAAGATAGAATGGTAGAAATAAATGAAGCAGAGAGGAAATAAGAAAAATGAATTAAAAGAAATGAGGACAATCTCAGAGACCTCTGGGACAATGTTAAATGCCCCAACATTTGAATCATAGGAGTCCCAGAAGAAGAAGACAAAAAGAAATATCATGAGAAAATACTTGAGGAGATAATAGTTGAAAACTTCCCTAAAATGGGGAAGGAAATAATCACCCAAGTCCAAGAAACCCAGAGTCCCAAACAGGATAAACTCTAGGTGAAACACCCCAAGACACATATTAATCAAATTAACAAAGATCAAACACAAAGAACAATTATTAAAAGCAGCAAGGGAAAAACAACAAATAACACACAAGGGGATTCCCATAAGGATAACAGTTGATCATTCAATAGAAACTCTTCAGGCCAGGAGGGAATGGCAAGACATACTTAAGGTGATGAAAGAAAATAACCTACAGCCCAGATTACTGTACCCAGCAAGGATCTCATTCAAATTTGAAGGAGAAATCAAAAGCTTTACAGACAAGCAAAAGCTGAGAGAATTCAGCACCACCAAACCAGCTCTCCAACAAATGCTAAAGGATATTCTCTAGACAGGAAACACAAAAAGGGTGTATAAACTCAAACCCAAAACAATAAAGTAAATGGCAAAGGGACCATACTCATCAATAATTACCTTAAACGTAAATGGGTTGAATGCCCCAACCAAAAGACAAAGACTGGCTGAATGAATACAAATACAAGATCCCTATATATGTTGTCTACAAGAGACCCACCTCAAAACAAGGGACACATACAGACTGAAAGTGAAGGGCTGGAAAAGATATTCCATGCAAATAGAGACCAAAAGAAAGCAGGAGTAGCAATACTCATATCAGATACAATAGACTATAAAACAAAGGCTGTGAAAAGAGACAAAAAAGAACACTACATAATGATCAAAGGATCAATCCAAGAAGAAGATATAAGAATTATAAATATATATGCATCCAACATAGGAGCACCGCAATATGTAAGACATATGTTAACAAGTATGAAAGGGGAAATTAACAATAACACAATAATAGTGGGAGACTTTAATACCCCACTCACACCTATGGATAGATCAGCTAAACAGAAAATTAACAAGGAAACACAAACTTTAAATGATACAATAGACCAGTTAGACATAATTGATATCTATAGGACATTTCACCCCAAAACAATGAATTTCACCTTTTTCTCAGGTGCACACGGAACCTCCTCCAGAATAGATCACATCCTGGGCCATGAATCTAGCCTTGGTAGATTCAAAAAAATTGAAATCATCCCAACTTTCTTTTCTAACCACAATACAATAAGATTAGATCTCAATTGCAGGAGAAAACCTATTAAAAATTCCAACATATGGAGGCTGAACAACACGCTCCTGAATAACCAACACATCACACAAGAAATAAAAAACGAAATCAAAATATGCATAGAAATGAATGAAAACGAAAACAGAACAACCTAAAACCTGTGGGACACTGTAAAAGTGCTAAGGGGAAGGTTCATAGCAATACAGGCATACCTCAGGAAACAAGAAAAAAGTCAAATAAATAATCTAACTCTACACCTTAAGCAACTAGGAAAGGAAGAAATGAAGAACCCCAGGGTTAGTAGAAGGAAAGAAATCTTAAATTTAGGGCAGAAATAAATGCAAAAGAAACAAAAGAGACCATAGCAAAAATCAACAAAGCCAAAAGCTGGTTCTTTGAAAGGATAAATAAAATTGACAAACCATTAGCCAGACTCATCAAGAAACAAAGGGAGAAAAATCAAATCAATAAAATTAGAAATGAAAATGGAGAGATCACAACAGACAACACAGAAATACAAAGGATCATAAGAGACTACTATCAGCAATTATATGCCAATAAAATGGACAACCTGGAAGAAATGGACAAATTCTTAGAAAAGTACAACTTTCCAAAACTGAACCAGGAAGAAATAGAAAATCTTAACAGACCCATCACAAGCATGGAAATTGAAACTGTAATCAGAAATCTTCCAGCAAACAAAAGCCCAGGTCCAGACGGCTTCACAGCTGAATTCTACCAAAAATTTAGAGAAGAGCTAACACCTATCCTACTCAAACTCTTCCAGAAAATTGCAGAGGAAGGTAAACTTCCAAACTCATTCTATGAGGCCACCATCACCCTAATACCAAAACCTGACAAAGATGCCACCAAAAAAGAAAACTACAGGCCAATATCACTGATGAACATAGATGCAAAAATCCTTAACAAAATTCTAGCAATCAGAATCCAACAACACATTAAAAAGATCATACACCATGACCAAGTGGGCTTTATCCCAGGGATGCAAGGATTCTTCAATATCCGCAAATCAATCAATGTAATTCACCACATTAACAAATTGAAAAATAAAAGCCATATGATTATCTCAATAGATGCAGAGAAGGCCTTTGACAAAATTCAACATCCATTTATGATAAAAACTCTCCAGAAAGTAGGAATAGAAGGAACATACCTCAACATAATAAAAGCTATATATGACAAACCCACAGCAAACATTATCCTCAATGGTGAAAAACTGAAAGCATTTCCCCTAAAGTCAGGAACAAGACAAGGGTGCCCACTTTCACCGCTACTATTCAACATAGTTCTGGAAGTTTTGGCCACAGCAATCAGGGCAGAAAAAGAAATAAAAGGAATCCAAATTGGAAAAGAAGAAGTAAAACTCTCACTGTTTGCAGATGACATGATCCTCTACATAGAAAATCCTAAAGACTCCACCAGAAAATTACTAGAGCTAATCAATGAATATAGTAAAGTTGCAGGATATAAAATCAACACACAGAAATCCCTTGCATTCCTATACACTAATAATGAGAAAGTAGAAAAAGAAATTAAGGAAACAATTCCATTCACCATTGCAACGAAAAGAATAAAATACTTAGGAATATATCTACCTAAAGAAACTAAAGACCTATATATGGAAAACTATAAAACACTGATGAAAGAAATCAAAGAGGACACTAATAGATGGAGAAATATACCGTGTTCATGGATCGGAAGAATCAATATAGTGAAAATGAGTATACTACCCAAAGCAATCTATAGATTCAATGCAATCCCTATCAAGCTACCAGCGGTATTTTTCACAGAACTAGAACAAATAATTTCAAGATTTGTATGGAAATACAAAAAACCTCGAATAGCCAAAGCAATCTTGAGAAAGAAGAATGGAACTGGAGGAATCAACCTGCCTGACTTCAGGCTCTACTACAAAGCCACAGTCATCAAGACAGTATGGTACTGGCACAAAGACAGAAATATAGATCAATGGAACAAAATAGAAAGCCCAGAGATAAATCCACACACCTATGGACACCTTATCTTCGACAAAGGAGGCAAGAATATACAATGGAGTAAAGACAATCTCTTTAACAAGTGGTGCTGGGAAAACTGGTCAACCACTTGTAGAAGAATGAAACTAGATCACTTTCTAACACCACACACAAAAATAAACTCAAAATGGATTAAAGATCTAAACGTAAGACCAGAAACTATAAAACTCCTAGAGGAGAACATAGGCAAAACACTTTCCGACATAAATCACAGCAGGATCCTCTATGATCCACCTCCCAGAATACTGGAAATAAAAGCAAAAATAAACAAATGGGATCTAATTAAAATTAAAAGCTTCTGCACAACAAAGGAAACTATAAGCAAGGTAAAAAGACAGCCTTCTGAATGGGAGAAAACAATAGCAAATGAAGCAACTGACAAACAACTAATCTCAAAAATATACAAGCAACTTATGCAGCTCAACTCCAGAAAAATAAATGACCCAATCAAAAAATGGGCCAAAGAACTAAACAGACATTTCTCCAAAGAAGACATACGGATGGCTAACAAACACATGAAAAGATGCTCAACATCACTCATTATCAGAGAAATGCAAATCAAGACCACAATGAGGTACCATTTCACACCAGTCAGAATGGCTGCGATCCAAAAGTCTACAAGCAATAAATGCTGGAGAGGGTGTGGAGAAAAGGGAACCCTCTTACACTGCTGGTGGGAATGCAAACTAGTACAGCCACTATGGAGAACAGTGTGGAGATTCCTTAAAAAACTGCAAATAGAACTGCCTTATGACCCAGCAATCCCACTGCTGGGCATACACACCGAGGAAACCAGAATTGAAAGAGACACATGTACCCCAATGTTCATTGCAGCACTGTTTATAATAGCCAGGACATGGAAACAACCTAGATGTCCATCAGCAGATGAATGGATAAGAAAGCTGTGGTACATATACACAATGGAGTATTACTCAGCCATTAAAAAGAATTCATTTGAATCAGTTCTAATGAGATGGATGAAACTGGAACCTATTATACAGAGTGAAGTAAGCCAGAAAGAAAAACACCAATACAGTATACTGACACATATATATGGAATTTAGAAAGATGATACTGATAACCCTGTATGAGAGACAGCAAAAGAGACATAGATGTATAGAACAGACTTTTGGAATCTGAGGGAGAGGGAGAGGGTGGGATGATGTGGGAGAATGGCATTGAAACATGTATACTACCGTGTAAGAAACGAATCACCAGCCTATGTTCGATACAGGATACAGGATGCTTGGGGCTGGTGCAGGGGGACGATCCAGAGAGATGATATGGTGTGGGAGGTGGGAGGGGGGTTCAGGATTGGGAGCTGATGTACACCTGTGGCGGATTTGTGTCAATGTATGGCAAAACCAATACAGTATTGTAAAGTAAAATAAAGTAAAAAAAAAAAATTAAAAAAAATAAAAAGAATACATTTGAATCAATTCTAATGAGGTGGATGAAACTGGAGCCTATTATATAGAGTGAAGTAAGCCAGAAAGAAAAACACCAATACAGTATACTAATGCATATATATGGAATTTAGAAAGATGGTAACAATAACCCTGTATGTGAGACAGCAAAAGAGACACAGATGTATAGAACAGTGTTTTGGACTCTGTGGGAGAGGACGAGGGTGGGATGATTTGGGAGAATGGCATTGACACATATACAATATCATATGTGAAACAAATCGCCAGCCCAGGTTTGATGTATGATACATGATGATTGGGGTTTGTGCACTGGGATGACCCAGAGGGATGGTATGGGGAGGGAGGGGGGTTCAGGATGGGGAACATGTGTACACCCGTGGCAGTTTCATGTTGATATATGGCAAAACCAATACAATATTCTAAAGTAATTAGCCTCCAATTAAAATAAATAAATTTTATTAAAAATAAATTTAAAGAAATTGACCCAAGAAGTGAAACAGGCAAATCACTGTATCAGTTTTATTACTGGAAAGTTGGATTGTAGAGAGTAATGGGTGACCTGAGGGCCATAACAGAGCCCCTTCCTCTTTTGAGATGGCAGGCCGCCCTTGCTCTTCATGGAGGTCCAGACAGAGAAGGTGAGAGGGAGCTGGCTCCTGAAGGGAGTTGTATGTTGTCTTCCCCACATGTGGGGAGTGAAAGAGCAAGTGTCACTATACTTGGAGCCTGTAGGCCATGAGCACGAGAAGGGCTGAGCCCAGTCAGAATTACTTCTGCAGAACTAACTGCTAACAGCACCCAATCGTTACTCACTCCCCTTAGGGAGGAGTGAGAAATAGGATGACATTTCTTCCAGAGAATGTGAAATTATTAGCAAAAGTCCCCTTTAAAGGACCACAGTGGGAATGCAGTACAAAGATATTGTTCCTCCTCTTTCCCTATAGTTGCATCCTCTTAATGTCATGCAGAATAGCAGTCCCCAATCTTTTTTACACCAGATATCTGTTTTGTAGAAGAAAATTTTTCTACTGACTGGGCTTGGTGGGATGATTTCAGGATAATTCAAGCACATTGCATTTATTGTGCACTTTATTTCTATTTTTATTTCATCAACTCTACCTCAGATTACCAGGCATTAGATCTCAGAGATTGGGGACCCCCTCATGTAGAATCTGAGCCCAAAATCTACTTTAATTTTCACATCAAACTATGCTCAGCTACACAGTTCAAAAGAGCTTACTAGAGACTGATACAGGCAACTCATGATGCCATAAATACCACAAATACAGTGCCAGCAACATAAAAATCAATACAAAACCCTTCCCTTTATTAAATTTCTGGGTGTATATTAAAGCTCACAAATTAAACACTCTTGAATTATGGTCAAAATATTAAATATTCAAGTGCTTTATAGCATTCCTGCCCTGAAACTCTTCTATCATGATTATTCTCAACAATGTAAGCCTGAGATCTTGAGGCTATTTTTCTGTGTGTTTGTTCACGACAGACAAGAGAGTACAGTTCCAACAGGGGCATCTCCTTCATAAGCATGAAGGAAGCTTCAGGAAATAGTCAGTTGTGACAGGTGTGCCAGCCAGAAAGTAGTATTGATCCTTTTAAAGTCTGTCATTCCCTGGGTGACCAACAGCTTATAACCTGAAGCTAACATCTCTGGAACATTTGTATTTCTCAAAGAAGTTTCTGCCTTCACCTGTGCAGGAATTTTCGAATTCCTTTCCCTTATTTAAGTGAGGAATCAATCCATATTAGAATCATCTAAGCAATTTTAAAACTCTGCATGTCCATGTCTCACTTCAAATGATTTTAAGTCAGACTCTCTGGGAGTGGAACCCAGGCATCAATATATTTTAAAGCACTCCAAGTTCAAATCCTCTAAGAAAATAGATGACCATTCCATAATAGAATCTCTGCTCTTTAACTCAGAAAGGTGACCTATGTGTCTATTCATTCTTGACTCATGCCGTCATTCATTTCAACTTACAGTCCTTCCCCATGAAGCTCAGTAAGAATATTACATTCAGGACCAGAACTCCTGCAGACCCTGACAGTTCCAGATATGCTGCAAATATGGGTTTAGGAATCTTCCTCATATTGTAGGTCAAGCTTTACACAGCTGATGATCTTACTTTTTAATTTTGTTATTTTCAAAATTGCATATGTTTTGCATATGCATACATTTGGGTCATATCGTTATTGAGTTCAAGCTCATTCTGCTCATTGCACAACAGACCAGTAAGTTAGAAATGAGGTGCTGAGCCAAGGGATAACAACTTTATTGGGAAATTTGGCAGACAGAAAAGATGGCAGACTAATGTCTCAATATAACCATCCTGTTGGGGTCAGGAAGCTAGGTTCTTTTATAGAACAGAAAAGGGGTGGAGGTGAGGAAGTAAAGAAAAAAGGTCATAATTTTAGCAGCAATCTCCTGGTTTGGCCAGCCTTTAGGAAGGAAATGTGTAAATTTCTCCTTTTCTGCATCCATTCACAGGTGGGCAGGGTCAGATTATCTCTCTGTGAACTGAACAAAGCCATTCACAAATGAACAGGATTAGAACGTCTCTCTGTGAGCTGGAGTCATAAAAAGGTTGGGCATAATTTGGTGACTAAACAACAACATATTACACATCAGATAAAATATCTTCAGGATATCAGTGATTTCCCAGGAATAAGAAGCAATGTACATTTTCTAACACACAATGGTATTGTGTAAACATGACCACAATCATTCACTCTTTTCTGAACTCCCATCTATTTGCATATGATTTTGCAGCATCTTTCATCAAGAGATGGAGTCTATTTCCCTTCTCCTTGCATGTAGATGGGCAGTATGATTTGTATTGGGTAGTAAAATTTGGTAGAAATGTGTGCCAGATCTGAGATCAAGGTTTTAGAAGTCTTTACATGCTTCCACTTCCTTCTTGTGACCCTAACCCTGCCTCTGCTCAGTGGATAAGAGCAGGCAAGCATGCTGTAGAAGAGAGACTGTGGCAGCCAGAGTAATGTCAGCCCAGTTTTCCCAGCAGAGGGCAAAAACAAGTTGAAGAGCCTAGACAATATCAAAGCCACACTGCCAGATGATAGCTGATGCATGAGAGACGGAGCCCAGCCAAGTCAAGAAGAATTGCCCAGCCAAGCTCAGCCTAAATTGCTGAAGTAGGGAATTCTGGCTAAATAGATGGTTGTTGTTTTAAGCCAAGTTTCTAGTGCTTTGTTAAATAGTGATAGCTAATGCTGTCTTACTAAGAGGCCATTTTGGGGGAATGTTTCCGACTTAGTGTGTGGATCTAGGGTTAGAACCTAAGGATATTCATGCCCTGTCTAGCTTACTCCACCACTGGAATTTTTAAGTAGGAATATCTTCATTCATATCACAGCTCTGCCTGCTACAAGGTAAAGGTGATCTTTACCTATCATTGGTAAAGATCATCAATTTTTCTCCAGACTCTAACTTGTTAAAACCTAGCCCTTTATTCTATTACAGGTACTGTTGAGAGGATTAATGTCTTGATACTGTAGTCTTTTGATAACAAGAGGTACCAGTTTTCCTGGTGGCTCTCTTTCTCTTCATAGGTACAACTTCCTAGATTGCTGTTGTTCAGTGGCTAAGTAGTTTCCAACTCTTTTTGACCCCATAGGCCTCAGCACATCTACCTTTCCTGTCCTTCACTATCTCCCAGAGTTTGCTCAGATTCATGCTCATTGAGGCAATGATGTCATCCAACCAGATATCAAAAACATTTTTTACTATGTGATATGAACCGTCAGCTCAATGGTAAAGAATCTGCCTGCAGTGCAGGAGATCCAGGTTCAGTCCCTGGTTTGGGAGACCCCCTGGAGGAAAGCATGGCAACCCACTCCAGTATTCTTGCCTGGAGAATTGCATGGACAGAGGAGAATGTCAGGCTAGTGTTCATAGTGTCACAAAGAGTTGGACACAACTGAAGTGACTTAGCACAAGCACTCACAATGTGTACACACAGACACAGACACACAGACACACAGAATGAGAGAATGATTGAAGTTTTTGGAAAGCATGGTACTAATAGCATTATTACTATTTATAGATAAGTTGCTATGCTGAAATCTTTTAGCAAAGGTGATAAGTTGAATATGCTTATGAGAAGGAGGAAGAGGAGGAGAAGGATGAGGGCAGCATCTTTCTTCTTGTAAACAAAACTCTCCCTGGGATTAGTTCCCAGGCCCCAGTAGTCTCATCCACTATTGCCCCTCAGATGCCCTCTTATTTAAGGAAGCTAACACTTTCCATCACCCGTTCTCTCAGTGGTATATGCGAAATTCTGACATTAGGAAGTATGTTGGCTCTTTCAGTATGGACTTCACATATGATTATAACTGTGACCTATATGTCCAACCTAGGTGTCTAATGTTCTTGAGAAAGCAAGAAAATATAACCAAATCCAAATTTGTTAATCTGTTTGTAATTTGACATGGATTTTGGCAAATGAGTTTTGATAATGGATATAAAGTGTCTAAATTTTCAAAATATAATCTCACATATTTAAGAGAGGACATTTTGAAGTATGCACTGTCTAGGCCTGTGTTGCCTTGTGATTAATATTTTAAGCAAAATTCAGGGGTAATGAATAATTGTACTAGTTAGTTGTAGTCCTAGATATTTCCTGTATCTATGTCATCTACAGCCAGACATCCTGGAATGTGAAGTCAATTGATAAGGCACACAATTTTTCCAATTGGAAACTTGTATCTTTTTCTTACTAGGATGAAAGATATTTGATTGTCATAGTCTTTTCTTTTGTCATAGCCCATCAAAGCTCAGCATTTATTATATTTATTACAGAGTAAATCCCCTGTGTGGGAACCTTCTTTTTTCAAACTTTCAAAGATGTGAACATGCATTCACCTATTGAATCATGTAAGTTTGTTCATTTGTCTAGTACACATTGACACATGGGTGAATCCTCTATTAGTGGTTGTGCTTCTGTGTATTTATGGTACAGGACTGTATAGAGTACAGTAATACAGTATCTTTACTGGAGATACTGGAAGAGGAGGAGAGCTACTACCCAGACATCCTTGCATCATTTTTCGAGAGAGTAGATAGAATTGAATCCAGCAAGGAACCAAAACTTTTGCCATCAGTGTCAGGAGTGAGTGATATTGCAGCTTGCCCTCAACCTCCTATTGCTGATGATCCTTCAGCTCTACCATCTCCCAGTTCTTCTCCCTCCTCTGAAGAGAAGTCGCTCAGTCGTGTCCGACTCTTTGCGACCCCATGGACTGTAGCCTACCAGGCTCCTCCGTCCATGGGATTTTCCAGGCATGAATACTGGAGTGGGTTGCCATTTCCTTCTCCAGGGGATCTTCCCGACCCAGGGATCGAACCCAGGTTTCCCGCATTGTAAGCAGACGCTTTAACATCCAAGCTAGGCTCCTCCAATCAGTAACTCTTCTTGCCTGGTCACTCAATGCCAGCCCCCATATGCTAGTTGTTGTACTGAACTACTGTACTTTTCAAGATATTGTACCATAAGACTAAAACTGTTTTCTTTGGGGACTTCCCTAGTGGTCCAGTGGTTAACATTTTGAGCTTCTGCTGCAGGTGTCATGAGTTTGATCCCTGGTTGGGGAATTAAGATTCCACATGCTGTGTGGTACAACCAAAAAAAAAAAAAAAATTATACATATATATATATTTTATCTTTTGTGTTTGTTTTTTATGTATTATTTGTGTGAAAAGTATTATAAACCTATTATGGTGCAGTACTATATAGCTGATTGTGTTAGTTTGGGTACCTTGGCTAACTTTGTTGGACCTATGAACAAACTGGACTTATGAACGCACTCTCAGAAAGGAACTTGTTCATATGCAGGGGACTTACTCTACAGCATAGTATAGTGTGCATTACATAGTCTTCAGCTCTAGGAAGAAGGCAGGATATGGCTACAAGGGATTAAATACTTACTGACACATTCTTATGACAATGACACTACCTAATTACATATCTACTGACAAGTGCATAAAAGAGAAGGTGATTAACTCTATTTGTAGGAAGAGGAAGTCGGGAAATATCTAAGACTGTCAGATGGAGGGTGTAGCATTTGGAATAAGCTTTGATGGATAAGATTTTGTCAGACAGAGAAGAAGGAAAGGATCTTGTAGACAGAGGTAATTAGACTGAATAAAAGTTCAAGGAAAAAAACTGTATGACTTGCTCACAGAAATGTAGGTAACCTGTGTATTTATAGAGTAGAGCATGTGCTAGGGAGTGAGAGGACATGGATCTGAACGGACAAACTTGCATTCCCAGTGTAGACAAGTTTGCTAAAGAATTAACAAAATGAAAGATTGAGACATCTTCCTGATTTATAATTTATAACCTGAGAGGATAGTAAAAAGATGTGCGGATCAGAGCACAGATTGAAGCAGGCAGTGAAATAGTAAGGGCTCAGATTTAGTTCTTCTTAAAACCAATAGGAAAAAACCAAGAGGATAAGGATATGATATGAATAGAACAGGATATGCTCTAAAATTTTATTTGCCTGAACCACAAAATATTGATATTTTAGTCAGTCACAGATGGATGGATAGCAATAGCTACTTAAAAATCTTCTCCTAATTCCCCTTTTGATTTCATACATTTTTATTCTCTTTCTTTCTTCCGCATATCCTATGTGTGTACTTTAAAATATATGTATGTCTTCTTGCATAATTGTGTTTAATCACCATAATTGCAATTTGATAATTAATAACTGTAATAAATAGTATAACATCTATCCAATAATAAATTCTATAGTATAATTATAGTCTCCAAATCTGAACATCTGGTTTGAAGTTTCTAGAAAAAGTGAATAAAAGCACTGAGTTGATAGTCTGATCGTGTTGAACTAGATAATCACCATATATGTGACTCAGTAAGTAAGATGTTTCCTGTAGATTATGCAAGAGAAGTTTTGTGTCCCCAACTTATTTAAATGTTACAGAATTTATTTTTATGTAATGTTATTTGTATTCGTGAGTCCTGTGTTTATTTTCAGGTATAGCCTCATTACTGAAAAACTCAGGGAACAAAAATCCTTGGTGAAACCACAATGAAAAAAGTTCATTTTTGGAAATTTTTAAAGGATTACTGAAAATGTAGGACAATTAATCAAAATTGTCTCATGTGGACACTGAAGATGAAATATGGGGTATTATAATAAATCTCTTGAGGATTTGTGATAGTCCAATTAGATTAGGTTGATCACATATTTGGATGGTAATGTACTACTCATTGATTTTCTTTGTCAGAGGAATGGTTTCTCACCATTCATACGTCCCAAGTCTTGACAGCTAATTACTATCAATTTTGTTCATTTGAACCATATTTTCCTATTCTTTTTAATGAGGCAAACATATTTCAAACAAGTGAAATATTGATTGCTGGAGATAGCCTTTAAGCTTGAATTTGAGACATCTGGGTTTTTTCCTTGGTACAGCTTAATGCAATGGCCTGAAGGGTGAATGCAAATCAGAGATAACAGGAGATTCTCTGAGCCCTGCCAGAGCTTTATCAGATGTCAGATTCAAAGTGCATGGTGAAGCTGTTGATAGAAGACAAGGTCATTCCATGAAGTATGGAATACCAAACAGATTGGAAAATGGAAGACGGTTGAGGATAATGCTTTCAGTGAATAAAGTCAATAGGTTTCAGTCCTCTTAAATGTTAGCTTTTTGGCCTGACCAGATAGGGTAGACTTGATGGTCAAGGCCAGGCAGAATTCACACAAATTACAGATAAGTTTATTAACTATAGCTAATCTTGGAAAATTTTGTGTCCTGTATCTCCATTGCAGCTGGAGCAGCCTTGATGGATGATGCTTGCCTTCCTCTTTCTTCCTCTGGTAAAAAGGAATAGTTTCTCTATTCTTAGTTTTCATTAGCTGCTGCCCAATCCCTAACTGGGAAGACAAGCATATTCGATATATCTGCTGTATTGTAGTCACAGCTTTAAGTCTCCCTAAATCTCCAAGCACATCAGAGTAATAGGCAGTGAAAAATGGAATGGCTATGATATAATTATAATACTGTTCAGTCATCCAAAGGCATGATATAAATATGTATATTTGTAAATTTTTATGAAGGAAGAGGAGTAATATTTGGAAAGGAAGATGAAGGGAAAATGAGGAAATATGAACAGATAGATGTTCACAAATTAATCAAATCTCTTAATGGCAGCTGCTATCCAAATATAATAAATGAATAAAATTAAAATCAATTGGTGAAAGTAAAATCTTTACTTATTTATTTTTTTCCTATGACTTGAGTAATCAGTGAAATTTGTGAAGGGAAACTGTTTTTTTATTGGCAAGTTCTCAAATTTGTCTACTGGAATGGATAAATGGATTTATAAACTGGGGTATCTTCAGAACAGTTTTGAGGGAATCCCTCTCCAGTGTATCCATAGAGGAAAATGGAGGACAGTAACCTAATTTTCATAAGGTAAAGCCAGTGACACAGAAGAGAACTGTGCTGCTCACTCAGCTGGGTAGAATTCTAGGCATAGGTAGCATTTGTAATTCCTCATTTCCTGGTTGGCTATCTGGCACAAAAAGAGCAACACAATGCCAAGAAATGAGAAAATGTGGATCATACATTATGTATCTCTGGAGAGAGACTTCTTAATAGTTTAAACCATTGATGAAAAATTGACACTGTTTTATTAGACTTTGTTAATAATTAAAGTCTACTTATCCATTTATCGGGCTATGAAGGAAGACTTTTGGTTGGGTTAATTGATAAACTTAAATAATGGAATGACAAACACTGAAAGCCAAAGAAGAAAGAAGTATGGATCCAAGAGAACCTGAGGAGTTTCAGAAAGCAGCTGAATTAGAAATGGGAGGGATTTGTACTAGTCCCAGTTCTCTATCATTAAGTTCCATCCTCAGTAAACTTGGTGTGATAAGGCCTTCAAAAGAAGATACTGAAAGATGATAATGTTCAAGTTGTTAAGATCAAATTTCCATGTGGAAGCTATGTTTTTTTAGCAGAATTTTTTTTGAAATCTTGGTTCATGCTAAGGATTGAAGGACTGAAAAACATCTACGTCTGATTTCTGAGCATACCATGTAAGAAAGAAACTGGAAAATTGACATCTATATGGTAGACAAATTTTACATAAACAATAGTTTTATACAATATTATAGTAGTTTTAATATATAGACAATTATGGCTCTAAGTTTTCCTTAATGAAGCTAGACAAAAAAGAAACATTTGTGGAAATATCAGATAGCAATTTATATTAAGAAATGTTACTGTTGTATACCTGCATATGTTTTTACAAATATGTCTACTTATATTGTTTTAACCTCACAATGATTCTCCGGTTTGATATTATCTTATGTAGAATTTAGGAAACTTGTGTTCTGAGTGGTTCCTTTAAGGTGGAAGTTCACACCATTCAAAATGTTTGAAGAGCACTGAGTTACTGAGATTTTTTTTTTTCCAGCTCTAACATGAGAGTAAGTTTCTTGCATTGTAGAATAGTAGACTTATTAGTAACAGCTCAACTCTGTTCTGGTGTAAAACTCCATTGTATCCATCCTTGTCCTGAAATATAAAAGTATTGAGTCTTATTGCATATGCAGTTATAACCATCAGTATGTTTTAGTTTAGCATAAGGTGGTTAGTGTCTGATACCTTCCATTAGGAATTTTGGCTGTTAGTACTGATGCTGGGAGGGATTGGGGGCAGGAGGAGAAGGGGATGACAGAGGATGAGATGGCTGGATGGCATCACGGACTCGATGGACGTGAGTCTGAGTGAACTCCAGGAGATGGTGATGGACAGGGAGGCCTGGCATGCTGCGATTCATGGGGTCACAAAGAGTCGGACATGACTGTGTGACTGAACTGAACTGAACTAGAAAATTAAGATTTTTAGGACTTTTCTATGATTATATCATACAAATGTGTCCTTCCAAAGAAAAGGTGAGGTGAGGTGAGGTGAAGTCGCTCAGTCGTGTCCGACTCTTTGCGACCCCATGAACTGTAACCTACTAGGCTTCTCCGCCCATGGGATTCTCCAGGCAAGAATACTGGAGTGGATTGCCATTTCCTTCTCCAGGGGATCTTCCCGACCCAGGGATCGAAC
Source organism: Cephalophus harveyi (assembly GCA_006410635.1). Lineage (NCBI taxonomy): Eukaryota > Metazoa > Chordata > Mammalia > Artiodactyla > Bovidae > Cephalophus > Cephalophus harveyi. The sequence continues at coordinate 323,309 of SJYT01071729.1, forward strand.
CCGGGTCTCCCGCATCAGAGGCAGACGCTTTAACCTCTGAGCCACCAGGGAAGCCCA
>SJYT01071729.1:323478-344682 GCA_006410635.1 Cephalophus harveyi
GTGAGGTGAGGTGAGGTGAAGTCGCTCAGTCGTGTCCGACTCTTTGCGACCCCATGAACTGTAACCTACTAGGCTTCTCCGCCCATGGGATTCTCCAGGCAAGAATACTGGAGTGGATTGCCATTTCCTTCTCCAGGGGATCTTCCCGACCCAGGGATCGAACCTGGGTCTCCCGCATCAGAGGCAGACGCTTTAACCTCTGAGCCACCAGGGAAGCCCATAAGCCCACAACACCAAAGAGGGTGGGAAGCCACCAGGGAAGCCCATAAGCCCACAACACAAAAGAGAGTGTTGTCTAAATGTGTAAGCTAGTCAAGCTACTCATTATGTGTGATGTGAGCAATTTTGGAAGTTATATGAAGTGTTTAAAGTTATCAGAACATGTTAATGCATTGCGAGTCACTATTTAATGCTTACTATGTTTTACAAATGTTCACAAGTATTCCTTGGTACTGTTTTTATGATGCATGCCACATTTCCAATGTCAAATGGTTGAATTCTCAGTAATGGGGAGCTTTTTCCCCTCTCTTGCTGTGACAAACCTCTAACTGCGTTTCAACTGACAGGATATCAGCCTGTCTCTTCCACCTTGGTGTTGGCCTTACCTTCTTGAAAGAGGTTGCCTCATCAGGTAATCTTCAGTTACTAGATCCATATGAACTTTGAGATACAGTATAATACATTTGACTATTAAATGACCTCTACTGATATCATGCTCTATTGTTTGTTTTTAGAAAGACCCTGGACTTTCTTTGGGCTTCCCTTGTGGTTCAGCTGGTAAAGAATCCATCTGCAATGCAGGAGACCTAGGTTTGATCCCTGGGTTGGGAAGATCCCCTGGAGAAGGCAAAGGCTACCCATTCCAGTATGCTTGCCTTGAGAATTCCAGGGACTGTATAGTCTATGGGGTTGCAAAGAATCAGACACTACTGAGCAACTCTCTGTATAATATTAATATTATAATGACTTTCTTTATTCATCCATCCACTTCTGTTCAAAAGCATAAGGTTGACCTTTAGAATGTGATCAGCTCCTTGGTGAATATTTCTATCTTTTTCTCTGTAGGAATTTTGATTATAGTCCTCAAGTTTCAAAATAAGGCCAACCAATCATTTCTGTATGTGAAAATCAATTTACATTCTCTTTCTAAAATCCTTGCAACTGCTAAGTCACTTTAGTCATGTCCAACTCTGTGCAACCACACAGACTGCAGCCCACCAGGCTCCCCCATCCCTGGGATTCTCCAGGCAAGAACACTGGAATGGGTTGCCATTTCCTTCTCCAATGTGTGAAAGTGAAGATGCTCAGTCGTGTCCAACTCAGCGACCCCATGGACTGCAGCCTACCAGGCTTTTCTGCCCATGGGATTTCCAGGCAAGAGTACTGGAGTGGGGTGCCATTGCCTTCTCCATTAAAAGATGTACCTCTCAGCAGTGAAATGGAATAACATTTCTTGATGGAGGCAAAAGAAGAAAATAAATGGCTTAAGCAAAGTATACTGTAGCACACAGATAAGATGTGTGCTCTTCATTAAAGCACACATCTAAACTAGTGTGTCATTCATTAAATAAAATGCTATAGGCTTTAGACTGAGATCTATAGAGAAAAAGAAAAGCAGAAGAAAAAAGGAGAGTCTAGTCGCCAATATAGGTTACAGAGTTTATCACTAAATTGAAAACCCTTGTAAGGCTATGTTATGGATGTTATTGTATCATCTGAGACCCAAGGTTGCATTGAGTGTATACTGCAGAAAGCTGGAAGCCTTACAGTTGTATTCCCAGCAAGGTCTTCTTTATCTGCAAGCTAGAAGGAATCTTGCTAAGGCCACTCCCCTGAATTGTGATCCTAGTAGGAGGTGACTGATAAAATGACACAGGTAGAAAGAGACTTAAACTCCATGTGCTACACCAGACTTGGAACTTTTCTTAATTCTTACTACAGTATCTACTCAGAAGGTAAGCAGGATTGCTCTAGTGCTGCCTGAAGGCAACAAAATAGGTGGACAGTGATTATCTCTGATCAGAGTTGATTCAAGCAAAAAATATGAGGTTTTCAATCGATGACAAAGGTAAAGGAAGCTTGTAGCAAGTTTTCTAGCAATGAAGGGGGTCATGACATGCTTAGTTTTGAAGGAAAAAAAAGTGACTTTTTGGATTTGGGGAAAGTTGGTGATTATGATATCAGATATAATTAGATTATTATTTCATGTATACATGACAGGAGAAAATACATGCTCTGGTTATATACAAAATAATAATGATAATAACTAAAATGTCCTGAATTTTTTATTCTCTGTGACAGATATTGTTCTGGGATTTCTTTCCATGGGACTTAATTCTGACACAGGTCTATAAGTTGGATGCCGGGAACCAGCACGGGAGATCCCACCCATGACAAGGTCATACGGAGAGACCTTACAGGGCAAGGTGAGTCAGGTCTGAAGGGGTCCTCTGCCTGAGCATCTACCCCGAAACCAAAATCTGTCTGTTTACTGTCTGCTGTACTATACTCTTCTGACATTACAGGGGGCTATCCCCAACCACCTTTCTCTGGAAAAATTTAACTTAGAGCTCCAACTGGTCTCCTGCATATGAAAGGAATATCTCAGCTCAAATTCCTCTGATGGCTCTCTAACTGGCCTGACAAGTTCCCTCGGACTTTTACAACTATGCATGTGATTGTTTACAGCCCCCCAACCGCGAGAGGCACGAAGCTTAAAACATCTTATAGATATAGAGCCTTTTAGAGATAAGAATTAGTTTGGTGAAGGGTTTCATTGTCGAGTTAATGTTTGCCGCCAGGCCTCCATATCCTTTATCTTTTAGGCACCTGGGAGGATATTAATCAATGTAATTGGGATGCAGAAATAGGAATATAATAGTTTTGATGTTAGCAATACTAGACTTTTGAGTTAATGAATTTTTTCTTTGTTATAAATCACTGTACTCCTCTTTCCTTGTTATAAATTGTTGTGTCCTTGTTATGTAAGAATGTAACCTTAATTAGTGCTTTCTGAGAGTGGCACCAGATTTTAGTAAGAACAACACTTTTAGGGCAAATAAGTTTTCTGGTTGACAGACCCTTATCAGGAAAAGGCCATAAAATGCTAATAGGTCTCCTGGCCAGAAGATGATGTAAACCACCTAAAGACCTGTGTATACAGCTAAGTATGCAGAGAGAAAGCCTGGTCTTGATAAGGGTCAGGGCTGCTGACCCTGCATGACTTTGTATTATCCATTGATATCTATGTACAACTAAAAGTATAAAAGCTTTTTCTGAAAAATAAAGGATGGGCCAGTTCCTGGAAAGACTGGTCCCCCTCTCCCACCCCACCCCACCTCCTCATGTCTTCTTTTCTATCTTACTCTATTTTCTGGCTGATTCCTGTCTGGGGCATAGAGGCTAGCCATGTCTACTTATTTGCCTGGGCTGCTAAGACCTACGTGAGAGGGAGCCCAAGGTGGGGCACCCTTCGCTTTTCAAGTGGGCGCCTGTGGCCCTACGTAGACAGTTCAAGTCCCTTGTCTCAGGGCTTTATTGACTTTCTATGTAAACCAAGGAATACAGCCTCTTTCCTCCTCTAAATTTCCCACTACACTATTCTTTCCTAATCTCTCTTTATATCTCTAAATATATATCTCTCTTGCCACGCTGACCTGGTTCTGATACTCTGGATCCACTCAGGGCTGGACCCCGGTTCAGTTCAGTTCAGTTCAGTCGCTTAGTCATGTCCGACTCTTTGTGACCCCATGAATCGCAGCACGCCAGGCCTCCCAGTTCATCACCATCTCTCGGAGTTCACTCAGACTCACGTCCATCGAGTCCATGATGCCATCCAGCCATCTCATCCTCGGTCATCCCCTTCTCCTCCTGCCCCCAATCCCTCCCAGCATCAGAGTATTTTCCAGTGAGTCAACTCTTCGCATGAGGTGGCCAAAGTACCGGAGCTTCAGCTTTAGCATCATTCCTTCCAAAGAAATCCCAGGGCTGATCTCCTTCAGAATGGACTGATTGGATCTCCTTGCAGTCCAAGGGACTCTCAAGAGTCTTCTCCAACACCACAGTTCAAAAGCATCAATTCTTCGGTGCTCAGCCTTCTTCACAGTCCAACTCTCACATCCATACATGACCACAGGAAAAACCATAGCCTTGACTAGACGGACCTTAGTCGGAAAAGTAATGTCTCTGCTTTTGAAAATAATATCTAGGTTGGTCACAACTTTTCTTCAAGGAGTAAACGTCTTCTAATTTCATGGCTGCAGTCACCATCTGCAGTGATTTTGGAGCCCAAAAAAATAAAGTCTGACACTATTACTCAGCCATTAAAAAGAATACATTTGAATCAGTTCTAATGAAAGGGATGAAACTGGAGCCAATTATACAGAGTGATGTAAGCCAGAAAGAAAAACACCAATGCAGTATGCTGACACATATATATGGAATTTGGAAANCCTCTTTCACTTTCATCAAGAGGCTTTTTAGCTCCTCTTCACTTTCTGCCATAAGGGTGGTGTCATCTGCATATCTGAGGTTATTGATATTTCTCCTGGCAATCTTGATTCCAGCTTGTGTTTCTTCCAGTCCAGCAAACTTGCAAGCAATGTGAGCTGTGTGACAATCCAGCACAGGTGCATATCCAGTGCTGATTTGACCTGGATGGTTCAAAGTAATCACCTGAGCTGTGAAGCCAGCAGCTTCCATGGGTGGATCGTTTTTGCTGTCACCAGCCACATTGCCACGACGGACATCTTTGACAGACACGTTCTTGACACTGAAGCCCACATTGTCCCCAGGAAGGGCTTCACTCAATGCCTCATGGTGCATTTCTATAGACTTCACTTCAGTTGTTACATTGACTGGAGCAAAGGTGACCACCATGCCAGGTTTGAGAACACCAGTCTCCACACGATGCACAGGGACAGTACCAATACCACCAATTTCATAGACATCCTGGAGAGGCAAACGCAACGGCCTGTCAGTTGGGTGAGTTGGTGGCAGGATGCAATCCAGAGCTTCAAGCAGGGTGGTTCCACCGGCATTGCCGTCCTTACAGGTGACTTTCCATCCCTTGAACCATGACATATTAGCACTTGGCTCCAGCATGTTGTCACCATTCCAGCCAGAAATTAGCACAAATGCTACTGTGTCGGGGTTATAGCCAATTTTCTTAATGTAGGTGCTGACTTCATTAACAATTTCCTCGTATCTCTTCTGGCTATAGGGTGGCTCAGTGGAATCCATTTTGTTAACTCCAACCATTAGTTGTTTCACACCCGGGGTGTAAGCCAGAAGGGCATGCTCATGGGTCTGCCCGTTCTTGGAGATACCGGCTTCAAATTCACCAACACCAGCGGCAACAATCAGGACAGCACAGTCAGCCTGGGATGTGCCTGTAATCTTGTTTTTGATGAAGTCTCTGTGTCCTGCGGCATCAGTGATGGTAACAGAGTACTTGCTGGTCTCAGATTTCCACAGGGAGGTATCAATGGTGACACCACGCTCATGCTCAGCTTTCAGTCTGTCCAAGACCCAGGCATACTTGAAGGAGCCCTTTCCCATCTCGGCAGCCTCCTTCTCGAACTTTTCAACTGTTCTCTTGTCGATCTCGCCACATTTATAGATCAGATGGCTAGTCGTGGTAGACTTCCCTGAATCTATGTGCCCAATGACAACGATGTTGATGTGAGTCTTCTCCTTTCCCATTTTGGCTTAAGTTTAACGGTGATTTTCATGACACCTGTGTCCTGGCGGCAAACCCATTGTGAAAAAGCTATTTTCATTCTCTCCAAACTAGTTTCCTTCATCTACTCAGGCCTCTTTGCAGATGAGCCACTATCTCAAAATAATTATTTTCATGTCACTGCTCTGCCAGAATTCCTCTGAAAGATTCCCATTTCACTTGGAATAGAAGGTAGTCCTTACCACGGCGGGCAAAGCCTCCTGCCACCTGCCTCCCGCTCCCCTCTCTGACCGCGTCTCCTGCCATCTCTCTGAGTCCCTCTGCTGTGGGCACACTGGCCTTTGGACTCTGGTCAGACAGAGACAGCTGGGGACTGCAGGAGTCAGAACTGTAGCTGAAGTGATGGCAACTGAGACGGTGGGCTCAGCTTCAGCTATGGCCATTTGTACAAAAATAATTGGCTTCCGGTCGTCCGGGTACAGAGGAGGTGATGGTCAGGTGGTGGATCAGTTTGGCAGTGGTGGCATGCTTCAAGAAGTATAGCTAACAGGTCGTGTCCACTGCTGGCAAGCCAGTGTGATCGGGATTGTAGTTGCCCCAGATTCAGCTGGACTGCTGACTGTCACAGGTCCGTATATCACAGCAGCCTTCGCTGGTGACAGGTTTCTATGTGAGTGCTGTCTTGATTGTGGCAATAGTCATTATAAAATCACCTGCTTTAATGGATGTCTCCACCAGCTGTCACGAGTGAAACTAAAATAGCAGATCATTTAATGGTGACAGAGAGACAAGAGGCAGTTGTTTCCAAACATGTGTGTTTTAATGAGACGAAGTAATGTTTCGCCAGTGACAATGAGGAATTAGAATATTTACCTTCCCCTTAGCCCCCACTGCTACTAAAATCTGCCCCAAACAGGCTACAGATGATACCAAGTAATAAGAAATATTCCCTAAAGGATACAAAGGGAAGCTTTGTCCTATGGAAAAGATAGCATTGGTTAAGACAGAGAGATTATGGAGTCAGTGTTGAAAGAGTGTAAAGGTGGGGGAGTTTGCTTTGTGATGGGAATTGCATAGGGCACAGTGGGGATGAGCAGGAAAAAGGGAAAGAGTGGAAGGGTGAGCTAGGCCAGAGGAAATGGAAAGGGAGAAGGGGGGTGCAAGTCAACCCAAGGCTTGGTGATGAGAAGGGCTGACTTACACCCGAGTCACAGGCCAGGCCGAACTGCACCTCTGCTTGTAACAAGGGGCGTCTTAGTGAAAGCAGTTTTAGGGCCTTACAAGTCAAGGCCTGATATCTCAGGGTTCCCGGTGGTGAGACGTTGATGGGAAGGAACCAGCTCCAACGCGGCACGCTCAGCAAACATTTGGTAACCATGCACTGTGAGCTTGGCCCTGGGCTAAGCACTGGGGATTATGCATTTGCACAGCTCAGCTTGAGAACACTAAGCACAATTGGCTCATAGTCCCAACACGCTCAGCAAACACAACTGCTGACCTCCCTACGCTTTGGTTTTATTCCCGATCTTCAGAGATTCTTCAATTTTCCCAAGGGTGGAAACTCTGCTTTGTAGAGTTTTGTTATTTTGTAAAAGCAAAAACAAAAATCTCAGGCTGTCTCAGCCTGCCTGATCTGCAGACTCCCACTGCCCTGTTGGAGATCTGATTCTCCAAAAGAGTCTGGGGAAAAGGGTCCAAAATGAAAAAAGAAGAAGGCTGAGGAGCATCCACTGACACGACACTGCTGAGGGAACTGCTTTTCTCCCATCATCTTATTTTTAACTCTTGGAGGACAAGACTTCCCGTTTCAACTCCAGGATCTTTCCTAAGTGGTTTATATGAGGATTGCAAGCACGGTTCCACCCTGCTACTCCTGTAGAGGAAAATCCAGAAAAATCAGTAGTTTTTTAGAACATATACCATTTGTGACACAATTTATAATAAGCAAATGGTAATTAGCCAGTTGTTTCTTAATACGTTTTCTGTTTAGGCTGCAGAACTTAATATTCAGTTTGTGCGTACTTAATATTGTGGAAATGTGACACTGACTTTGTATCTGCAGAAACTGGCCACGCAAATGGTTCAAATAGAAGAACAATGTAATAAGATTTCTAAACGATTACCATTTCAGCACACAATGAAAGGTTCATATACTAGAAATGTCTTTCCCTATGAAATTATACCTATCAATCTTAATATAAGTGAAACAAAAACTGTGGCAGACTTGCTGACTTGGCAATAGATATTTAGTTATTTCACGACAGGTGGAAAGCTCAAGTATAAATGCAAGAGGGAGAAATATTATTTCTGCTATTCACGCTTTGGATCTGGAGTTGCTCAGCATGTGTAGGATGAGTCTCATCTTTTTCTTCCAGTCCGTAGCAACCAGTTTCACAGTTCCAGCTCTGGAAATAGTCGTCTGTTTGTTTAATGCCTTTTATAGTTGCAGATTTCAGGAAATACTGGACTTAAAACTAAGTTGACTATGACACATCTATCCAGGGATAGATGGATTCAATTCAATGATTATGTTTCAAATTATATGCTACAGCTTTTGGGATAGAATATTTGGAGCGTATATAATATTAACCATACCATATTTAATTAAAGATATACATAACCACTTTTTAAAGACCTTTCTTAGCAAGAAAATGACTGAAATCCAATGTAAAATTTTTTCTATCAATATACTAGCATATTAATATCACAGCTTAAGATTTCCAAAAAGAGAGGGACAGTTTATCTTGGCAGAAGTCCAAGCCTTTGTAAAATTATTAGGAAAATCTACTGACATCCATTCAAACCACTCTAAGTTCCAAATTTTTTTCCTTAACTCCAAAACATTGTTTGGGTAAAGTCAATTATCTCTTACCAGAAAAAATAAAACAAACATCTAACTTACCTGTCAGTCTCCTACTTAGAACCGGGCATCCTGCCTATTTTCCTGATTTATGTGTTTACTCAACTGCTTTCTTTAATTAAAACATAAAACTTAAGGGACCATAGACATTATTTAGCCTCTTTTCTCATTTAACAGATATACAGAGTTGCTACAGAATAGATGTTTGCTGACCATCAAGTTCACCATTCCTGAATCCTGTCCTTTTGGTTTTGTTTTAGACATTCACTAAGTCAAACACAAGTAGAAATTTCTTTGAGAAATTATAAATAAGTAACCAAGCTGAGGCAGCTCAGAGGTTAAAGCGTCTGCCTCCAATGCGGGAGACCTGGGTTCGATCCCTGGGTCGGGAAGATCCCCTGGAGAAGGAAATGGCAATCCACTCCAGTATTCTTGCCTGGAGAATCCCACGGACGGAGAAGCCTAGTAGGTTACAGTCCACGGGGTCGCAAAGAGTCGGACACGACTGAGTGACTGAACTGAACTGAACCAAGCTGAGGCGGGGGGAGAAATAAATGAATCAGTGTGAATTGAGAAGCCAGCTTACTAAATGAAGTACGAAATGGAAAAAAAGATAGTGTTTACCTCTCTGTCTGCCTGGAAAACCCAAGTTTTTCTTTGAATTGGAAACCTTGGTCACAACTTACATTTTCTAATAAACCTTGCCTGGTAAGCTGATGCAAAATCATGACATTATTTCCTGATGGCTTACCTTCTAGTTCTTATTAATAGTATTTGAACAAATGAATAGCTTGGTTTTAACTTGACAACTTGGCATTTTACATTGATCTTGCTTAATACTTTGGCCCATGATACCTTTCACCAGATGTGACCTAGTCAACAAAACTTGGTTCCTTGCTAAAGAATAAGCATTTATTCATCCATCCATTTATTTAACCAACAGTTATTGACATCGACTTTGTGCCAAGTAGAGTCCTATAGTAAATGCCTGTGGGTTCAGAGATCAAAGAAAGAAAATTCAGTCCAGTAGATACTCAAGCAAGTGATTACAGTACTTGATGGTTTGTACTTTGAAAAAGGTACTTAACTCTTTGAGAACTCAAAGAAGGGTGCCAAACTGCCTAACCCAATTGGTATTGTTTAGGAAGGTGTTACCCAAAAGCTCAGCTATGGATAAGATGTAAGCCATGTGAAGAAAGAAGAATGAGCTGTCCAGAAAGAGTCAGCAGCCTGTAAAGAAACTGGTGGAAATTTATGAAGTTAATTTAAGACAGGCTGGATAGGAAATGAAACAAATGTCATGTGGGAAATTAGGTTTTTTTACTCTGAAGGCTCTTTGAAACCACAAAATTCTTTTAAGAATGACAAAATAGAAATCACATTTTTGGAAATTTCCTCTAGTTCAAGCAGGGAGAATGGGTTGAAAGAGAAGAAGGAGAGCGAGGGAACGCAGGCAAGAGGTTGAGAAAAAAGGATTGATTTTAAGAAATAGTAAAAAGGTAATAAATAAATCTCCTTTATAAATTTAATTATGGCTCAACCCAATACCTGAAATTAAAATTTTGGCTAATAGAATTGTCAATGCATGTAACTTTTGTGATTGACCTCATTCATGTTAACAGTGGAAAATATCCACTAGTGTGTCAAATCAGCTTATTGGAAATTCTGAAATATAAATGTGAAATAAGCATATATCTTTTACAAGAGTTTTTTTTTTTTTTTTTTTAACTATATTGAATCCCTCTTTGCCAATGGATAGCAGTGTACTTAATACTGCCCAGGGAGCTCGGTGGTACAGAATACCCCTGCTAATGCAGGAGACACAAGAGACTTGGGTTCAATCTCTGGGTCAGGAAGATCCCCTGGAGAAACAGCAACCCACTCCAGTATTCTTGGCTGGGAAATCCCACCAGAGGAGCCTGGTGGGCTACAGTCCATGGAGTCATAACGAGTCAGTCGTGACTGAGCGCGCGCGCACACACACACACACACAGCTGCATGCTGAACATCTTTCCTGAAGCAGTGGTTTTCCCCTCCTCCACACCTACATCACCAGGGCGGTTTCTCTGATTCCCACTCTGTCCTGAGTCTTTCTCAGGAGCATCCAGTGTCAATCCACAAGGAAGATCCTGTTAGTGGATACAAGTTCCCCTCCTGTCCCCTCGTGTCTGTGGCTCCCAGTGCTTTGCAGTCTCCCACTGGCTCACACTCGGTTGAAATCTTGCCTGCTGGTATGGTAACCCCATGTTCATCTTATGTTCTACCAGAAGTGAGTCCATTCTTGTGCCATCATTCTGAGGAGGCACCTGCCCTGTGCGGTCAGTTCTCTGATGGACTCAGACATGTCCTGACCTTGTGGATTACCCATCCTTTCCTTGTTGGGGTGAAAGTGACACTCTTTTCAGCTTTCTACATCTTAGTGCATGGGTGGGTTAAGCAACGTGGGCTTTCCAGGTGGCTCAGGGGTAAAGAACCCACCTGCCACTGCAGGAGACACAGGAGATGGATTCAATCCCTGGGTCAAGAAGACTCCCTGGAGAAGGAGATGGCAACCCACTTCAGCATTCTTGCCTGGGAAATCCCATGAACAGAGGAGCCTGGTGGGCTACAGTCCATGGGGTTGCAAAGAGTTGGACATGACTGAACAGGCACACATGTATGTTAGGCCACTTACTTAACTGCTCTGAATTGCAGTTTTCTCCTTTATAAAATAAGGACACTAATACTTACTTCTTTGAATTGTCAGAAGGTTATTCTGAGATGTAAGCGCCTAGTCCACAATAGTGAGTGAGTGAGTGAGTGAAAGGCACTCAGTCGTGTCCGAGTCTTTGTGAGAGATATTAGGGCATTCTTGTCTTTTTATCTTAAAATTTCACAGTATGTTTTATAATCTGCTTTTTAAACCATATTTTCAAGATGTTGGAAAATATCATGACTCTTCTGTATTTCACCATGCAATCCTTCTGTTTTTAAGTATTTTCCCCAGTACTTTGAATTTGCAAGTAAAACTATTAAAAAATTATTTGTACCGTAAAGTACTTTTATATATTTTGGGTATATATTGTATATATTTGGTATTTCCTTAGCATAGCATTCCAGTAATTGATCTCCTCTGACATAATCCATAACATTTTAAAACTTTCAGTACATATTGCCAAGTTTTTTCCATCCATACATTTGGACTGATTAATACTGCCATTGGTTGAATATAAGATTGTCTATTTCACTTCTGCTCACCACTATTTGAGTGTATTTTATTCCCAGAGCTGTTAAGGAAAAAAAAGTTTTTGGTATTTAATTTTTAAATTGTTCTGTTGGAGATTTTTTTTACTACTAAATCATTACTCTGCTTTTTCATATTGTTTGTTAATATCTTTTGAACATGTAACTGAACAGACCTCAGTGATTTTATGACAGTATAATTGTCTTTTAGCTTTTAGAATAATATTCTCTTCAGGTGAACGAGTGTACCTCCTCCTACCCTGAAGATGATGGTTTGTTCTTCAAATTCCAAGGAATTACAACTATAGGAGAATAAGTCACATTCTTTGGAGGAATTTATTGAGTATCTTGAGGAAAGTAAAAGTGGCAAAAGAAGAACTTTTCTAAAAGTCGTAAGGCTTTCAGAGCCAGAAGCTCAGAGTTGAGCCCTCATGATGTTATTTATTGCTGGAACAACACAATTTCAAAAATACAATTTTCTCAAAATGAAAATCAGAGTTAGAAGGGCCTTCCTTTGTTCTTTTAAAGTGACTTACATGTAACACAATGTTGAGCTGGTGAAAATATATCAAAAATGTGTTAATAGTTATTATATTTTTTTACTGGGGTGAAATCTGAGCCCTTTAAAAGGAATTTCTTAGCTATACTGAGCTGGTTCAAAGCATCTGAATTTCAGCCAGCATTGGCAATGGCCCAGTCAGGGACTCTTCTTATCTTTGCTTAAAAACATCCACTACCTGGAAGCAGGCCCTCGATATTCACTCGGAGAAAAACATTTATGGTAGGTGCAGAGCGCCTTTCGTGTGGCACAGCTGCAGCCGCTGTGACTCAAGCACTGGCGATCGCACATGAATCACACTTTTAGCTTCACTGCAAGAGCCCCACCTTTTACCCTGGAGAGGGAACAGATGTGCTGATCAAAACAGAATCCTAGATGGTCAAGTTCTGGTGGCCAAGAGGCAAAGTAGAAAGACACTACTCCTCTCCTGGGCTCAATAAAACTACAGCTAGATTATCCAGTTCAGATGGCACCCTACTTCTTCTCAGTCACATGGCAGAGAGGTTATCTTAAATTAGTAAAAAGGAAAGAGATTGACTTGCAGGTCAAGAATAAGTGGGGTAGAAGTCATTCCAAATCTAAAGAGGAAATAAATGAGGGGATACTTCAAGGAAATCAAAGACCGTTGCCAGAAACACCAACCCAAAGGACAAAACCAGAAAACCATGCCAAGACAGCTGAAGAAAAAAGAGATACAGCAGCAGCCCGGAGAACTGAATTAAAAAGAGAGATCGGAATCCACTAGGGCTGGCCTTGAAAAGAAGCCAGGTAGACAAGATTTGGCCAGTTCTTTGTATTAGAAAGCTACGTTGAAAAAGAGAGAGAGAGAGAAAGCGATGTTCCACTTCTCTGGGAAACAAGACTTTATCTGTCTTAGAGTAGTTGTATTCAGAAGTGCTATCTGGCAGGTAGCCAGAATCATTCTAGATATTATTGGTGACTCACACACGCAAAAAGTTTCCAACTTCTATTTTCAACTGCTATGAAAATATACTATAAAGTGTCAAAATCAAAATAGCGTATGCAAAGATCTGGATATAAGTGACAAGGAAATGAGACATGTAAGAAACAAGAAAGGTGCATGCAGTTTCTATAGGTAATGAGTGGGAGAAGAACTTTCTAGAAAGGAGCTCGAGCCAGGAACAAGACCTGCCTTCTAGGGAAGGAACTGCTGAGCGTTGTGAATGAGGGAACAGCATCAACTATCCCTGGGAGCGGGGAAGGGTCCATCCCCATACAGCTGCTGGCATCTCTGGGCAGGACTGAGGCAGATGAGCAGTCCGAGAGCTGCCAGGCCAGCAGAGCAGTGCCTCCCTGCAGGTGTCCCGGGGGAGTGACCAGGACCCTGGGCAGAAACGGTCTACCCTGTGGCGAGTCCGGCAGCACGTGCCAGGCTCTGCTTGATCAAGAAACCCTGGGCCATTGCCAGGGAGACTTAGCTTCATGGATGAGCCTCCCATCACTAGAGATGGAAGCAAAACATGATGATGGAAACAAAACCAGCGCTGGTCCCCAGTCCCACTAAGAGGATGGTGGGAAAAAATAGGATGTGAGAACGGAAAATCAGAATTGAGCCTACAGCTGAGCCTTCAGTGGGGAACCGGGTGAGGAGGCTCAGGCGTTTTGGTAAGCAAACGTGCCTCCTTACACTTCTGCACGGGGAGGACTCTGACGCTGGGTACCAGTAGATCCCAGTAGAAACCCATAGTCAACAGAGGGCCACCATACTCCCCTCAGGGATACAGCAAAGATGATTCAGGGCCCAGAGTAGGACCTTAGCTGAAGTATTGGGAGCTCTTGCCCAAATGCCATCTCCAAAACTATGCCATCTTAAACTGTGGACTCTTCGGCCTCCTCCCCACAGGCCATATTTGGTCATATCTTGGCTTCTGTGGCTTCCCTGATGGCTTAGATGGTAAAGAATCCGCCTGCAATGCAGGAGACCTGGGTTTGTTCCCTGGGTCAGGAAGATCTCCTGGAGAAGGGAATGGCAACCCACTCGAGTATTCTTGCTGGAGAATTCCACAGACAGAGGAGCCTAGCAAGCTCAGCCCATGGGGTTGCAAAGAGTCAGACACAACTGAGCGAATAACACTTTCAGACATTTTTAATAGTCATCTCAGGGGTAGTTGCTAATGGCATCTGTCTAGCGAGAAGAGGGCAGAGATGCTGCTAAACACGCTGCAATGCACAGGGCAGGAATAACGCGAGTCCAAACGCCAGCAGTGTGGAGGCTGAGAAAACTCAACCCCCGCCTTCACTTCCATCACTTGCCAATTTCAACAACCCTCTGACACTTGTTACTCTTGAAAATTATTTTATTCATGCATTTCCACATGTAGCACCCATTCCTCCTGTAATAACATAAACTCTGGTAGCTGTAACCTTGTTTTTCCTGTTTACTGCTATATTCTCATAACCTGACTTGTAGTAAGTACTGAATAAATATTCATCACATGAATACATTATAAGGTGAATGAATGATAGAATCAGTACCTGAAAAGGGATAAAAATACAAACCAGGGAAACTTGGACTCCAAACCCAGTCATTAGGAAGTAGGTTCTGGCAAGTTCAGCTTACAGGCACACTCAGAGAGGCAGTAATTATTATATTATACATGCGTGTTAGGTTCTCTGCTGGAGTATAAGCCCCTGAGGTCAGTGTCCGTATCTTCCTC
This sequence comes from Cephalophus harveyi, assembly GCA_006410635.1. NCBI lineage: Eukaryota > Metazoa > Chordata > Mammalia > Artiodactyla > Bovidae > Cephalophus > Cephalophus harveyi. The sequence goes on from SJYT01071729.1 coordinate 338,478, forward strand.
ATCTCTAGCACAGAGCCCAGCTGTGATGTAAGAGCACAGACCTTAGAGACCAGACACCTGTGAATCGTTACTCATTTGCAGTTCATTCGGCATGTTGGTAGAAGCCCCAGATTTGGTCCCTTAGGTCACAGGAAGAATGTGCACTCTGTGGGCAGTTCATGTAGAATCAGCATGTTTTATACCCTCCCAAATCACACCTGAGATTACATCTCATTCTTCCCAAATAAAGCGTTGTGTCACAGCTTGGGAATTGAATATTTTGTTGTTCCATCATTTGACCTTCACTGTTATTTACTTGCAGAAAGGCTTGCAAATGGGATAAAAAAAAACTTCTAAATGATCCTGTGGCTTGTAAATAATAAAATAAATAATAAATAATTAAAATAAAACAATAAAATATAACAATAATAAAATAAAAGTGATGTTCCTTATGTTTGCATAAGACAAGAGTACCCTGTCCTGTACACACCACTGTACCCTTCTCTTCAGATGGCTGTAGGAATGGTAAAATGACACACCAAGATGGTCACTTTCAAACAGCTAAGACAGAGAGAAAACTCCCAGATAATGTTCATTTAAATATGTGAATGCTGAGAAGAATAAATAAATAGAAATTCCTTCAGTTGTGGACTTTTTTTGGGGTGGGAGCAATGGGGGAAGTGCTAGAGTATACGGTGGATCACAAACTAACCATATGGAAAAATAACATGGTAAGAAACATAAATATGAGCCAAATATATGAAAACCCCTTATAACTTGCCTGGTATATAGTTTATTCATAGTTACTGCTGTTCTTCCCCACTCACACATCCCACCATGGTGCTTCTTCTAATGATCAACAATGCCCTGAAGCCTTCACTAGGTACTGTAAGACCTTATGACTCCAAATTTATGGAAATGGCGACTATTCAGAAAATGAAATACATTATTAAAAGGTAGAAAATAAGTCTGGCTAGACGAATTGAAATGATTCAATCTAAACAAAAATGGGCTATTTAATAAGAGCTAAATATTATAGTCTTGCAGAATTATACTTTAAAAATTATCTGTCAAATATAAATATTTGAAACTTGAAATAAATACTTACTGGGATCTATTATGTGCAAATGGGTACAACAAAGAGTAATACAGAAGGCCTATCCTCATGGATCTTACAGGTCAGTACAAGTCAGCTAGCATTTTATTATTCACTTAATGCGTATTTCTTAAGGACCAATTATGCTACATGCTAAAGAACTCTTATTATTCCTTATAAAATGAGCTATACATGTGTTTATCTACAATTATAGATAAACTTCAGATAATTTATCATGTTGGTGAAGGTGAAGTCGCTCAGTCGTGTCCGACTCTTTGCGACCCTGTGGACTGTAACCTACTAGGCTTCTCCGTCCATGGGATTCTCCAGGCAAGAATACTGGAGTGGATTGCCATTTCCTTCTCCAGGGGATCTTCCCGACCCAGGGATCGAACCCGGGTCTCCCGCATTGGAGGCAGATGCTTTAACCTCTGAGCCACCATCATGTTGATGACTAGTAAAACTGTAAAAGAATTAGAAAGTGGTAACTCCAAATCAGGAACTGAATGGTCCAACCAGTGATGTTTTAAATATCTCATAAAATATTCCTAATCAAAACAAGGGGAAGGGAAGGCACATATGCATTATTAGAAATCTAAATTAATGTATTTACTAAAATGTGAGCACTTCTGAGCACATATAATTAAAATAACTCAGCTAGTAAAAATTAACAGTGAGTGTCCACTGAGGTCCAAGTATGAGATTTTAAACAATTTAAAATTTTCTCAGAAGATTTAATTTACAAATTTTGTTTGGAAATACTTTTTCACTATTTGGCAAATGAAACATTCCCCTCTTGATCTTATATATAAGTTTTGTGTACATAGCTAGATCTGTGAAGTGAAAGCACAAGTCACTCCATCATGTATGACTCTTTGCGACCCTATACAGTCCATGGAATTCTCCAGGCCAGAATACTGGAGTGCATAGATGGTCCCTTCTCCAGGGGATCTTCCCAACCCAGGGATTGAATCCAGGTCTCCAGCATTGCAGGCGGATTCTTTACCAGGTGGATTCTTGAGCCATCAGGATAATTCTATTTTTTTGCATGCCTAGTACATGATTCTGATTTGTAATATTTTTAATTAGAATTTGAGTTGTTTTAATGCCATTCTTAGACTAAGACTTTTGAACCACTGATTCTCAAACTTGTCTGGACATCTATATAGTTTTTAAAACTATAGATTACTGGTTCCAATCTAAAGGTCTTGATTTAGTAAGTCTGGAATATCATCAATTGTAATTTAAATACACTAGAATTATTATTCAAAGTAAAAAATTAAATTAATGAATTTACTACTTAATCTATATTGCTGTTTTCTTCTGTAATTTCTATCCTTAAGCACATAGTAGAGTCTTAAGACAAGTCTTTAATTAACTTACTTACAAGATTGTAGAAAATTAATAATTTAATTTTAAAATAGAGATTTAAATTCACTTTTGGTAGTATTAAATAGAATATGGTTGCTTAAAAGATAATTAAAATCGAAAGGGAAACTGAAGAAACACAATAAAATTCACTATAAAGGAAATAGTTATTACAAACTCTAAAATTTTAAAAATCTCCCCCTTATGAAATGTGCTATGTCTGCCATTTGTCTACGGAAGAATGCAATGTTCTGCTGAAACCAACACGTATCAAAAGCTAAACGGCTTATTTTACCACAATATTTTATAGAAAATGTCTTAAAGACATTCTAAATGAACAAATTGGGTTACTTTTTCCATATGAAATTATATTATTTTGAAATATAGAAAAAAGAGAAGGTTCTTAGCCTAAGTGTTCAGTTCTTCTTAAAATATTTTATTAACATTGATTTGCAATGTGCTAGTTTCTGGTGTACAGCTCTTAAAAGAAAAATAGTTTTAATAGTTCTGGAAGTCGTAAGCGGTGGTGTGGTGAAAATGAAGGGACTTCTTCCCTTATTCTCTGTCTAAACTTCTCTTCTGCAGCCAGCATCACGGGAGCTGCGCTAGGTATAATGCAGCGATGGTACCAGCCGCAGAGGCAGCTCTGGAGGAGGGCGCTATCGGCGGAGGAGAGAGCCGGGGAGGGGGACGGGGCGGGTTGATTTGTAGTGGGAATAACGACAGGCTAGCTTGCCACGGAACGTTCTGACGGCTGGCGGCAGCCCCACTAGGTTGCAGTGAGGCTGGCGGTGCAGCTGCAGGCTCAGGTGAGCAGGCGGGGACCACACACGGCTGCAGGTCTTGTGAGCTGAGTGGGAGCTGCGGTAGTTGTGGCTTAAGTGAAAGTGGTGATGGTCATCGATGGAGGAAGCGGTGATTTTATTGTGCTGTTGTAGAGTTGGAAGCCGGGGTTTCACTTGAATCTGTGGTGGTAGCTGCTGTGGTTGTAAGTTCATCTGAAGTGGTGGAGGTTTGTAGGTTCGGGTGATGTGATGGTTGCCGGTTCCGTTGAACTGGTGTTCACTGTAGGCGGCCGAGTAGTGGAGATTGTAGGTTTGGGTGAAGTGATGGTTTCCGGTTCCGTTGAACTGGTGTTCACTGTAGGCGGCCAAGTAGTGGAGATTGTAGGTTTGGGTGAAGTGATGGTTGCCGGTTGGGTTGAACTGGTGTTCACTGTAGGCGGCCAAGTAGTGGAGATTGTAGGTTTGGGTGAAGTGATGGTTGCCGGTTCCGTTGAACTGGTGTTCACTGTAGGCGGCCAAGTAGTGGAGATTGTAGCTTCGGGTGAAGTGATGATTGCCGGTTCCGTTGAACTGGTGTTCACTGTAGACTGCCAAGTAGTGGAGATTGTAGGTTTGGGTGAAGTGGTGGTTGCCGGTTGGGTTGAACTGGTGCTCACTGTAGGCGGCCAAGTAGTGGAGACTGTAGGTTCAGGTGAAGTGATGGTTTCTGGTTCCGTTGAACTGGTGCTCACTGTAAAGTAACGGAGATTGTAGCTTCGGGTGAAGTGATGGTTGCCGGTTGGGTTGAACTGGTGCTCACTGTAGGCGGCCAAGTAGTGGAGATTGTAGGTTTGGGTGAAGTGATGGTTGCCGGTTGGGTTGAACTGGTGTTCACTGTAGGCGGCCAAGTAGTGGAGATTGTAGCTTCGGGTGAAGTGATGATTGCCGGTTCCGTTGAACTGGTGTTCCCTGTAGACTGCCAAGTAGTGGAGATTGTAGGTTTGGGTGAAGTGGTGGTTGCCGGTTGGGTTGAACTGGTGCTCACTGTAGGCAGCCAAGTAGTGGAGATTGTAGGTTCAGGTGAAGTGATGGTTTCCGGTTCCGTTGAACTGGTGCTCACTGTAGGCAGCCAAGTAGTGGAGATTGTAGGTTTGGGTGAAATGATGGTTGCCGGTTGGGTTGAACTGGTGTTCACTATAGGCAGCCAAGTAGTGGAGATTGTAGATTCGGGTGAAGTGATGGTTTCCGGTTCCACTGAACTGGTGTTCACTGTAGACTGCCAAGTAGTGAAGATTGTAGCTTCGGGTGAAGTGATGGTTGCCGGTTCTGTTGTACTGGTGCTCATTGTAGGCTGCGAAGTAGAGGGGGGCCCAGGTGTCGGGTTTCCTCTGGGTAGCTGGATAACAATAGAAGAGTTGTTATTATAATTAATAATATTAGAAATTATTATAATTATTATTTTTAATCATTAATATTATTAACAATGAATAATAATAATGTTGATAATTGTTATTATTCACCAGGGTTATTATGAGTACTCCAATTGTTGTTGTTATCACACAGGCTAAGAAACAAACCAAAAAGATCTTCCATAGAGTCAGCTTATGGCAGCAATTTTCTTTCACCTAAGAAGAGTGTGAATGAAAAATATTAGTAGTGAAAACAAAAATGCTTGTCATTTATCATCTCTTTTATGTTATTTATAACCTAGTGTATTAACGCCATTGAATCCCTATACATCTCTGAAGCAATTTAGCCTTAAAGTCCACATTTTTATTCAGATGGAAGTAACTGCATGCTTTCAGTAATATTAGAAGCAATCACAATCTGTTAATATCACATCTTTTATCCTATGTTCCAATGATAAGTATGAGGTCTTCTGTCTTTTCACATAAGCAGAACAATACTTTAATGGTAGATTCTCCTCTTTGCATCCAATACATCCCTGAATATTGTCATTACCCCAATCTGCACCGTCTCCAAAATCACTTCTTCAGGAATCCTGTGTTCTAACCACCAAGTTCTCTCCTTCCATCTTGTTTGTTCAATTATTGCTGTAACAGCCTTTCTTTATTTTTCTTAAAATGTCCAACCCAGCAGCCCTGGCTTCCCTCAGATCTCTCCTTATCCACCTTTTGTTCCGAGGCCCATTTGTCAATACAGCTGCTAACTCCCTAAAACTTCTTGCACTTCCCTCTGCTCATTTTTTCCAGTTGGCAAACAAGTGACGGCTTACGCTGGAGCTTCCCTTGAACAGTCACATGGCTGGGGAAAGGCACGTCCCTGAGCACGTCAGAATTAACAGAAATGTTTGGTCATCATTCTCAGATGGATTTTCTGTACTGTTCTACCGTCCTATTATAACTCTGATTAAGATCTGCTCTCCTTTGAAAATACTTCCTTAATCTTCTTCCCTCTCTTTAAACCTGAAACCTCCACCCACCAACACTCATACACAAATTGTCCCTCCTCATTCCTACCAATTGACTTCACTTCCTTTCTACTTCATTGGGAAACTTGAAATCATCCAGTGGAAACTCTTTCAAACCTCCACTAGGTACCGAACCCGTGAATCCATTCTCTTCTTTTCCTGATTGATACAAAAGATGCTATCCCTCCTTCCGCCTGAAGTCGACCTGCCAATCTGCTTTTGGATCCCATCCCCTCTGTCTTCCTCAACAACTTTTTTGTCTTATCCTTCCTCCAGGACTGAATACTCACCATTTTCCCCTTAAATGACTGCCTCCTTTTAACATTTTCAGTTCAGTTCAGTTCAGTCACTCAGTCGTGTCTGACTCTTTGCGACCCCATGAATTGCAGCACGCCAGGCCTCCCTGTCCATCACCAACTCCCGGAGTTCACTCAGACTCACGTCCATCGAGTCCGTGATGCCATCCAGCCATCTCATCCTCGGTCGTCCCCTTCCCCTCCCGCCCCCAATCCCTCCCAGCATCAGAGTCTTTTCCAATGAGTCAACTCTTCACATGAGGTGGCCAAA
>SJYT01071729.1:345078-401947 GCA_006410635.1 Cephalophus harveyi
AAGTTAAATAAGCAGGGTGACAATATACAGCCTTGACGTACTCCTTTTCCTATTTGGAACCAGTCTGTTGTTCCATGTCCAGTTCTAACTGTTGCTTCCTGACCTGCATATGGGTTTCTCAAGAGGCAGGTTAGGTGGTCTGGTATTCCCATCTCTTTCAGAATTTTCCACAATTTATTGTGATCCACACAGTCAAAGGCTTTGGCATAGTCAATAAAGCAGAAATAGATGTTTTTCCACACTCAAATCTCTCCTCTCATCTTAAACAAGAAAATCTCCTTGGTTTCAAATACCCATCTAGTGGCTTCCCTGGGGGCTCAGTGGTAAAAAAATTCACCACCAATACAGGAGGCTCAGGTTTGATCCCTCATCGGGAAAATCCCACATGCCGAGGAGCATCTAAGCCCATGCACCACAATTACTGAGCCTTGCTCTAGAGCTCTGGAGCCACAGGTACTGTGCTCTGCAACGAGAGAAGACACTGCAATGAGAAACCCTCACACCGCAAGCAGAGAAAAAGCCTGTGCAGTAGTCAAGACTCGGAACAGCACTAAATAAACAAAATATGCTTCTAGCTACTTCTCTTTCTCTCTCTTCGGAGAACAGAATTTCTCGAGTGGTCTAAATGCAACATCTCAATTTGCACACTCTTCAGCCCAACCCAGTTCAACTTCTGCTTCTGCCAGGCCTCTGAAAAACCTCTTAACAGAGTCATCAATAGCACGCATTCACCAAAATCTAACTGATGGATTTTAGCCCTCGTCTTTAAGCCCTCAGCAGCATTTGCCAGTGAAGATATTGCTTTTCTTTCTTGAATGATTATTTCCATTCTCACTGGTTTTCTCCTAACCTCCGGGGATCTTCTCAGTTTCTTTTGAAAGTACTGATCCTCTTTCAATCTTTACAGTTGACATTCTTATGTGCATGCTAAGTTGCTTCAGTTGTGTCCAGTTCTTTACAACCCTACAGACTGTAGCCCGCCAGGCTTCTCTGTCCATGGGATTCTCCAGGCAAGAATACTGGAGTGGGTTGCCACGTCCTACCTCCAAGGGATCTTCCCAACCCAGGGATCGAATCCGCGTCTCTTATGTCTCCTGCATTGGCTGGCAAGTTCTTCACCACTAGCACTACCTGGGAAGCCCTGTCATTCTTAGGCCCTTGTATTTTTTCACACTAAGTCTCAGGATAGTGCACTTTTTCTATGAAGGACCAAACAGTAAAGATCTTCAGCTTTGTGAGTCATACAGTTTTTGTTATAACTCTACCAATCCGCCATTATAGTGTTAAGCAGTGATGGACAGTGAGTAAACAAATGAGCATGGCTGTGTTCCAATAAAGCTTTATTCACAAAAATAGGCAGTGAGCCAATGTAACCACTCTATTCTTTATCCCCACTATGATTTTAATTTCCATCTGTATCCAAATGACTGTCAAGTTTATCTTCAATCCAGCTTTCCCCTCTAGCCTTTCGATGCTTACACAATAGCACATCTCAGATGGCTCAAAGGCATCACACTGAGTCCAAACCTAAGGTTACGATCTTGCTAGGAGATCTGGCCAAATCTCAGATGTCGTTAAATGGTATCACCATTCGATTCACTTTCATAAAGTGGAGCGAAGGGATTATCCTTGAAACCTCCCAATCCATTACGAAGCCCTTTTAACTTCATCTGCTAAACACGTCCCAGTATTACTGCCTTTATCTCTGTTGATGCCACTTTAGTCCAAGTCTCCTGTTTCTCTCGACTAATAAGTAGCCCCGAGCCCCACTGTTCTCCACTCAGTGTCTTTAATGTGCCGTCTCACTTCTAAGGCAGGACTTTGGCACAAACAGTTCTGCTATCTGGGAATGCCTTTCCCAACCTTCATTCACCGTGCAGAAGGCTGCATGCTTTACCTTCAACACAGCAAGGTCTTCCCAGGTATCTGTTTTTACCCCAATACCTGATTATCGGGCAGCGATTGTGTTAGCAGGAGGGGAATGATAACACTGTAAAGTTTTTCAAAACTGTTCTTCGAGTATTCCTAAATCTTTAAGTTTTATTGATCACCAACTGATGGACCATTCCTAATAATAATCCTTTTAGTTTCCTGTCATCCAGCCTGCAAGTAGCTTCCTGGGACCCAGGAGGACTATGGGCGCAGAGAATCTAGCTGAGTTCATTATGTCCTTCCTAGGCTTGAGATATCTGAAAGTGCACAGTGGAAGAACTCTCGGAAACTTTCCAGTGATGATGCTACAAAATAAAACAAGGTCTGCAAAGTTCCTGTCACTGTGAAACCTACATAAATTTTCAATTGTTTGATATGATTAATTATTTCATTGTCATTTGGATGAGAGCACAGCCCTCACAGAATGCAATACAACTACGACACTCACGCCTTCCAGGCAGACTAGAGTACATCTTAAATGTTACAAAATACAGACTGTGGTATTTGTCGAAAGGTCAGGGTTTTGTGCAAACGGTGGCAGCTGCAAGGCAACAGGAGCAGAATGAGGACAGGGGTCCCTGAGGCCAGGCCAATGAGAGCCACTAAGACCAAGTCAGTCCTAGAGAAAGTATCATCTTCTTCACCAATACTGAGGGTACTATAACACTGCCTTAAGAAAATTTTATAAAAAGCAGATTAATGAAATAAAGTGCACATAGCCAGACCACAAGACACTTAAGTCCTCCTCCTATTTCAGCCACTTCTGGCAAAAGCAATATGGGTTCTGGAAAATCTTTTAAATTTCCTGGGTCACATTTCCCCTAATTGTTAAATGATGGAATGGGACTAGATCCCACATTCGCATCATTAGCTGCACAGTAGATTCACCTGAAGTGTTTAAGAAATGTTGTTACATGCATCCCACCACTAGAGTTTCCAATTTAACTGTTCTAGGGCAGGACTCAGCCATCAATATTTCTTTAATAATCCCTGGGTGTTTTTAATACGCAGCTAGGTTTAAGAACTACCAGATTCGATATTATCTAAGGCCTCTTTCGACTCTGCTTTTTATCTCTGCAAACAAGTAGAAACATTTTCTATCTCCACTCATCTAACTCACTCATTATTTCACACTGACCTAGCAACAGTATCAACAGTTTATATTTTTTCATTGAGTAACAAAGTTCATACATTTTCCTACTGAACCTCCACAGCAAGACTCCACAATGGAGGATGAGGATTCCAGAGTCAGGGTAATCCAACCAAACTGCCAAGCAGTATACGTAATGTATAGTCAATGCCAAGTTTCTAAACTGGAGCTGAAGATATAGGGATACAGTCCTAACATAAAGTTAAGTCAGCGAACAGCCAAGATCAAGAACCAAGGAAAGTTGAATCTAGTCTCCAAAGCTAGCAGAGAAAATCTGGAGAATAGAGCCAGGATCCTATGTCAAGATTATGTGCACTAGAGTTCAGAACCAAGAGAGCTATAAACAGTGTCACATATAGGTTCAGAGGCTGGAAGAGTATAAGAAAATAAGATGATCACAATAGAGTAGGATTCTCGAAGTGTCAAATATGACCCAGTCTCTCATCGGAGTCTCATTAGTGAATTCATCTCTACGTTGCTGACGTATTTGCTCCATTCTCCCTCCTCAAACTTGTGTTTGTACCTTATAATTATTCCTTTTATTTTCATACATTATCTGAGAATATTTGAATCTGCAACGTTCAAAGAACATTAGCTCTTTGAAAACAGGGACTATCAACTACTCTTCTTGTAGATTGCCTCATGGTAACTTATACTGACTGGAGAAGGCAATGGCAACCCACTCCACTTGCCTGGAAAATCCCATGGATGGAGGAGCCTGGTGGGTGGCAGTCCATGGGGTGGCTAAGAGTCAGACATGACTGAGCGACTTCACTCTCACTTTTCACTTTCATGCATTGGAGAAGGAAATAGTGACCCACTCCAGTGTTCTTGCCTGGAGAATCCCAGGGACGGGGGAGCCTGGTGGGCTGCCATCTATGGGGTCACACAGAGTCGGACACGACTGAAGCGACTTAGCAGCAGCAGCAGTAGCAACTTATACTGAGAACACAGCAAATGCTCAAAATGAATGTAGGTGAATTAAAGGATTAAATACATGTCCTGGGAAAGAACAGACCAAATACATCTCCACAGAGAGCACATTCCAACCTGGATAAAAGGTGCTCTACTAAATATGACCTGTGCATGTCATTCCCGAACATGCAGGGACTCCTGGGTTCACACACACCCCAGTTAAGTTGGAAGGGACATCACTTGATTGTGCATGCCAGTATGTGGCGCTGTGAGCCTCTTGGTTATTTGAACACGTGGCTGACTATAGAGATGAAGTGTTAAGTGAACAGAAAGCATGGTGTTGAATTTCTAAAATTAAACTCTTCAGTCAAAAATAAACAAGGGTGTTGCTGTTATTATTTAAAGGGATAACACAAGACTTTAAAAAGAAATAAATGTTTTCTTATCCTCTGAAGACAAAAAAAAAAATCTAGACAGATTATTCTATGTTAACTTTTAACCAATTTTTATGTTATCCAGAATATCAGATCGGGAATGTATATAATCCATCTTCTCTGTTATATTACAAATGTATTAATTTATTAAATACATTAATGTTCCAAGATGTTGTAGGTGGAGTATATTTAAGGGAACATGTGTTCATATGAGGAATAGAACGTTAGAGGTGAAAAAGTTCTTCCAGCTTATCAGATACAACCTGTTCAGGTTATTCTGGAAATGAGAATACCGAAGCAAAAAGAGTTGACATTGGAAGTAGTAGTACCGTTATTATCCTGGATGACACAATAATGAGCGTTGGTGCTCAGACTTTCCAGTGTTAAGGTTAGTGTAATTTCCACTCTACTACATTGCTGCTGCTGCTGCTGCTGCTAAGTCGCTTCAGTCGTGTCCGACTCTGTGCGACCCCATAGACGGCAGCCCACTAGGCTCCCCCATCCCTGGGATTCTCCAGGCAAGAACACTGGAGTGGGTTGCCATTTCCTTCTCCAATGCATGGAAGTGAAAAGTGAAAGTCAAGTTGCTCAGTCGTGTCCAACTCTTAGCGACCCCATGGACTGCAGCCCACCAGGCTCCTCCGTTCATTGGATTTTCCAGGCAAGAGTACTGGGGTGGGGTGCCATTGCCTTCCCCCCTACTACATTATATATGGCATATTATTATACTGAACTACAATAATATAGTAATATAGTGTATACTATACTACACTATACCAATGAAAACTTCTCACACAAAGAGATTCCTTGTATAACGCACATCATGCTCGATGCAGTGGAACTTGCAAGCCCATGACACAGGACACAGAAGGTAAGTCTTTTGTCCAGTTTATGACATGTTTTTGCTGGGTTCCTCTTCAGCATGAAAGCGAAAGTGAAAGTCACTCAGTCGTGTCCAACTCTTTGCCACCCCATGGACTATACAGTTCATGGAATTCTCCAGGCCAGAATACTGGAGTGAGTAGCAGTTTCCTGCTCCAGGGGATCTTCCCAACCCAGGGATTGAACCCAGGTGGTTTTTTTCCTCATTGCAGGCGTATTCTTTACCAACTGAGCCACCAGGGAAGCCCAAGAATACTGGAATGGGTAGCCTATCCTTTCTTTTGCAGATCTTCCTGACCCAGGAATCAAACTGGGGTCTCCTGCATTGCACACAAATTCTTTACCAGCTGAGCCACTAGGGAAGCCCCCTCTTCAGCATCAGTTCAGTTCAGTCTCTCAGTCGTGTCTGACTCTTTGTGACCCATAAATTGCAGCTTGCCAGGCCTCTCTGTCCATCACCAACTCCCAGAGTTCACTCAAACTCATGTCCATTGAGTCAGTGATGCCATCCAGCCATCTCATCCTCAGTCGTCCCCTTCTCCTCCTGCCCTCAATCCCTCCCAGCATCAGAGTCTTTTACAATGAGTCAATTCTTCCTATGATGTGACCAGAGTATTGGAGTTTCAGCTTTAGCATCAGTCCTTTCAATGAACACCCAGGACTAATCTCCTTTAGAATGGACTGGTTGGATCTACTTGCAGTCCAAGGGACTCTCAAGAGTCTTCTCCAACACCACAGTTCAAAAGCATCAATTCTTCGGCACTCAGCCTTCTTCACAGTCCAACTCTCACATCCATACATGACCACAGGCAAAACCATAGCCTTGACTAGACGGAACTTAGTCGGCAAAGTAATGTCTCTGCTTTTGAATATACTATCTAGGTTGGTCATCACTTTTCTTCCAAGGAGTAAGCGTCTTTTAATTTCATGGCTGCAATCACCATCTGCAGTGATTTTGGAGCCCCAAAAGATAAAGTCTGACACTGTTTTCACTGTTTCCCCATCTATTTCCCATGAAGTGATGGGACCAGATGCCATGATCTTCGTTTTCTGAATATTGAGCTTTAAGCCAACTTTTTCACTCTCCTCTTGCACTTTCATCAAGAGGCTTTTTAGTTCCTCTTCACTTTCTGCCATAAGGGTGGTGTCATCTGCATATCTGAGGTGACTGATATTTCTTCCGGCAATCTTGATTCCATCTTGTGTTTCTTCCAGCCCAGCGTTTCTCATGATGTACTCTGCATAGAAGTTAAATAAGCAGGATGACAATATACAGCCTTGACATACTCCTTTTCCTATTTGGAACCAGTCTGTTAGAGCAGTATAAAAATAGTTCTCAAAAAACAACAACAAAAGTCTCTACTCACAGGGAGTTTGCATGCTAATATAACAGAGAGGAAAACATTTGTGTATAATTAAACAAATATAAAAACTCTGATGCTGGGAGGGATTGAGAGCAGGAGGAGAAGGGGATGACAGAGGATGAGATGGCTGGATGTCATTACCAACTCGATGGATGTGAGTTTGAGTGAACTCCAGGAGTTGATGATGGACAGGGGGGCCTGGCATGCTGCAATTCATGGGCTCGCAAAGAGTCGGACATGACTGAGCGACTGAACTGAACTGAAACAAATACAGTAATTGCTAAACATTGTTGAGAAAAGAGGATGATAAAAATTGAAAATAAGTGAGATCAGTGGGAAAGACTGGGAGGAAGAGGTGTGTTAAAAAGAGGAGAAAGAATAAGAAAAAATGAAAATGGGAGAGAAGAAAGTTCAGGAAAATATGGATCTGGGCAAAAAGTTTTATTACATCTCAAAAATGATATAGGATTGCTTGAGGGTATCCATCTTATAGGAAAATAATACTGATTTTCTAGCAGTGAGTTAAGGACATCTCTGCCATTTCTTGCTAAAAAGGAGGCTAGTAGGATTCCTCACACTTGTAGATTTGCTCTGAGGATTAATGATTAGTGGCTCAGACCATAAAGAATCTGCCTAGCATGCAGGAGACATGGGTTCAATCCCTGGGTCGACAAGATCCCCTGGAGAAGGGCATGGTAACCCACTCCAGTGTTCTTGCCTGGGAAATCCCATGGACAGAGGAGCCTAGCAGGCTACAGTCCATCCATATATACAGTCTATAGGTCACAAAGAGGTGGACACAACTGAGCAACTTTCACTTCACTTAATGGTTTATGAAAAGGGTTAGAGTGATGTCTGGCATAGAGTATGCTTTCAGTAAGTATTAACTATCAGTAACCTTTAATATAGTATTGGTGCTTTTATTTCTAATGCTAAAACTACTAGTCTCTTACGTTGATTTAATAACCCATTACAAAATAGCTATAAAAATTGCTGACCCATCAACCAAAGAGTTGCATAAAATTGTCAAACTAGCATTGTATAACGTCATTGCTCCACTGGGAACTATTATCAACAATACCAAAAATCAATGATTGCTATTAAATATAGATAAGATGGAATACTCTTGTCAGTAAAGACTTTGCTAAGTTAGATTTTTCTATAAGGGTTATATCAAAGGGATAAAGGAAACAGCTCTAGTTTTATTGCATAGGATTAAACAAAGTCCATGTTATTCACTAGGTAAATCTGAGTCAAGTTGGATTTATCTTTAATAACCACCTAGCTTATTTTCCTACCTGAAGATTTCCATCGCTTTAGTTATTACCCAGTTTGCCTGAACTTGCCAGTTTGATGAACTTGGATGTTTTGAAGGACTCGGATATTTTCATGTGCTTTGTAAACAAAGTGAGACTCACTCACCAGGCTATTTTTCCAGAATGTTCTGGCATGGATAGACTCTCAACCCTTTCAAAGAAGGAAAATGATGGGTGGTATTTACAATAAGGGTGGAGAACCTGTGATCTAGGCTCGGCTTCTGGGTAGCATTACAGCCCTAGTAACAATTTTTGCTGTGTCATAGTTGCTCTGACTCTTGGGACAAGTGAAGTCTCTACAAAATTGTAACACTGAGGAGCTGTGAATGTTTAATTAGAGTCAGCTTTAGCTAAGAATGGCCATAGGCAACTGAAGTACGTTAATAATTACCAAGGAAAGTTCTCTAAGCTTTTCCCCTCACTTTATAAGGATTAAGTTCTTATATCTCCCAACAGAAAAACAATATACCAAAATTTATTTTCTTTATGAGTTTCAATTCATTTTTAAATTCTATTATTTAATTTGATCTTAAGAGAAAATATTTTTATTACTATGCCTTAAATATCTATGGTAAATGAAACATTTTCAGCTAGCCAGACATATGCTGAAAAATATGCTTGAGATAATATTTGTAAACATCTTCAAGTTTGCTGTTTTCTAGAGAAACTATCAAGATGAATACTTGGCTAAAGGGATTTTTTTTCTACCTGACTATTCCAGCATTCTGAAGATTCAATTATAGAGTGTCAAACTCAAACACAAATGACAAGGAGAATAGCCTCAGGATGGTGGTTTGTGTGATGACTCAAAGGACAAACACTTTTCTTTCAGTAAATCAAGAATCCTCTGTGGGATTCTTATTCAACTAACCAATAGGCTTGATCTTCTTAGGCTTCATTTATAGGTAAGTAAATACAGGCCTATTGCCACCGCTCCTAACTGTAAAGACAAAATATTGCTTTTATTTTTCAGGTGTGAACTTTAACTTATCATTTCAATTTTTAGCACACTTCCATCCTTGGTTCTGGTCTTCCGTGATGGCTCAGTGGTAAAGAACCTGCCTGCCAATGCAGGAGATGTGGGTTCGATCCCTATGTAGGCAAGATCCCCTGGAGAAGGAAATGGCAACCCAGAGGAGCCTGGGGATCTACAGTCCTTGGGGTCCCAATGAGTTGAACATGACTTAGTGACTTAAGAGCAATATCCTTTGTTCTACTGTCTAACAGACCACTTAAAACTGTGTAGTGAAGACTTGATTCTTGGTATAAAGCCCTTAAAAATAGACAGAAAGGTCATATTTTCATACAAAGTAGAGATTTTTCTGAGGATTTCTTTCACCTAAAGAGAATATCCAGGATTAGTATCTGGATTTCCAGCATATTTAGAGATATGAATTCTGACAGGTTTAGAAGTTATATCTAGAATCTAAGTATGAAGTTGTAAAAATGTAACTTCAAACTAAACCCAAGATGTCTTTGGAGCTTTATGAATATTATGAATTTGCTCAAGCAAATTCCTCTCTGAATCATGTCTCACCATAATGGTGAGTACTGAAAGTTAAATAAATTTATTTTATATCATGTGGTCATGGAAACATTTCTAACTCTGTATATAAGTAAATATAAAAACCAGTTTCTAAAGTACAATAGAGCAGAATATAGCGTGAAAAGTTGAAGGAAAAAAATGAATACATGGTTACTCTTCCTTTTGGAGAACGATGCAAAATTGTGACTGACTACATTGCAGTAAAGAAATTAGATTGCTGTTAAATCTGAAAGTCAGACTGCAATATAGGCAGCAATAGAGGCAGACACTAAAATAGGGCAATCATACTCACCGCCGAGTTTTCACAGTGTTCAATATCCAGCGAGTATTTTCCTTTCTTTCTGTCCATTCTTGAGCTTGCAGTTCTACAAACTGAACTCCAGAAATATTCTCAGTCCATTCATTGCCCTATATATCTGCAACCCTGAGAAATAATTATAATGACTGGTCTGATCCATCAGAGCAGGTGTGGATGAAACTGAATGGTAAATAATTATTCACTAAAACAGAGAAGGAAATGAGGTATTAATTACAAGACTCAAGAGATCCCGCTTCTGAGAGCTACTGTGACTAACCCTTCAACAATCCTCCTGACAGAAAGGAATGCCAAAAATCTTACACAAGTCTTCCTCTTATTCCTTTCCGCACCATTTTTCAGACACCTGTCTTCTATGTTAGGTCCAACCTAAGGAAAAAGAGTGAGGTGGAAGCTTGTCATTGTTTTGTCTCTATTTACCCTTGAATGTCTTCTCAGCCCTGTAAGCACCCATGACTTTGGGGTGATTTCATCTTTTAAGTCTCAAGATAGGTGTCTGAAAGTTTACCGGGTCAGTTGATCAGTAGTTCATATGCATTTAAAATCCATTAGAACCAATGTTCTCGGCAATAATATGTTGAAAATCTTGAGGAAACCCTTTTTCTGGTCAAGAAATGTAGTTTGTTTCAGATTTAAAAAGGATTAACTCATAGATTTATAAATTCTACAAGTGAGAATATTGTGTTTCTAAACAGTGCCAGGTATGTGTGTGTGTATATATATATAGCAAGGATATTTATCGAATGCCTGAAGTCAGGCAATGTTTTGAGAACCTCAAACATGCTTGCTTATGAAATACAACTTTCATATGATATTAGGGTATCTTTGGCCACATTTTATCAGTGAAGAAATTAAAACAGACAAATAAATCAGTTTATTAAAAGGTCACGCTTAATATTATTGATACCTTCAATTTATGCATGTCCCTTGTAGCCCTGGATTTCCCTGGTGGCTCAGAGGTTAAAGCGTCTGCCTGCAATGCGGGAGACCTGGGTTCAATCCCTGGGTCGGCAAGATCTCCTGGAGAAGGCAATGGCAACCCACTCCAGTACTCTTGCCTGGAAAATCCCATGGATGGAGGAGCCTGGTAGGCTGCAGTCCATGGGGTCGCCAAGAGTCGGACACGACTGAACGACTTCACTCACTCACTCTTGTAGCCCATGGCCATACAATAATATCAAAACCAATCAAAGGAGTGAAAAGTAAGTCATTATGTTTTTACTCCTCTTGAGACAAATCCCTTCCCAGCTTTTCAAGTCTTCGGCAGTTTTTCAATGTGACTGATGTTCTAAGGCTTTTTGCTGTTGTTTAATTGCTTAGTCATGTCGGTCTCTATTGCAACCCCACGGACTGTAGCCTACCAAGTTCCTCTGTCCATGGATTTTCCAGGCAAAATACTGGAGTGGGTTGCCATTCCCTTCTCCAGGGGATCTTCCCAACCCAGGGATGGAACTCACATCTCCTGCATTGCAAGCAGATTATCACTGAACCACAACAGAAGCCCCTTCTAAGGCTTGAGGCTATGCCATTTCAGTTGATCCAATAGAACTCATAAACTGAAGGTGTTGCATATATTTATAAGAGAAATTTCAGAGAAAAACTTTATTTTTATTAAAAAAATTTCAGAATCCAAAACTGTCAAAGAGGTCTGTTTAATTGCTAATGAATTTTTTGCACTAGAAAGTACCTGGCACTTTTCCATAAATATTTTACAATACTTTTAAAAATGATAATGCTTTTTAAAAAATGTCAGTGTCAATTGTTAGTTGCCAGTATATAGAAATACAGTTGAATTTTGTATACTATATCTCGTACCTTACTACCTTGTTAAAAATTTTCTTTCTGGAAGATTATGAATATGTACAGCATTTGTTGTTGTTGCTTAGTTGCTAAATTGTGTGCAATGCTTTCGAGAGCCTATAGCCCACCAGGCTCCTCTGTCCATGGAATTTTCCAGCAAGAATACTGAAATGGGTTGCCATTTCCTCCTCCCGGGGCTCTTCCCAACCCCGAGACTGAACCTGAGTCTCTTGCATCTCCTGCATTGGTAGGTGGATTCTTTACCACTAGTGCAGTCTGGGAAACCCAAACATGTATCTAATACTTCTCACATTATTCTCCCATCTAGGTTATTACAGAATATTGAGCCAAGTTCCCTGTGCTACATAGTAAGTCCTTGTTGGTTACCTATTTTAAATATAACAGTGTGTTTATAACTGGTATTTTTAGCTCATGTTTTCTATTCAATAAAAGACAAAGAAAAGCTGCATACTTGATAGCACTGGGCCCTGCAATATTTTTTTACAGGACATGGAACTCTATATCAATTTGTGCAGCCATTTTTAGGTGGATGAGAAGACAAGCGAAAAGAAAAGCTTAAACCATGGCTGGATCATCTTATGCTTGGGCAGTCTCTGATGTAATATTTGATCAATATAACATTATTAACCTTATAGAGATAGATGTCTGTGCCTATTTTGGTGGGCATACCACTGAAATCAAATACTATTATTCCCACGTCACTGACAAGACACATACTTTTAAGTGACCTTTTATGAACCCAAATTAAGATTAGAGTGTGTGGCCCTCAGGCTCCCGATTCATTTATTGTCAATAGTCATGAGTTAAGCTTCACTTGTGGCTCAGCTCGTAAAGACTCCACCTGCCATGCAGGAGACCTGGGTTTAATCCCTGGGTTGGGAAGATCCCCTGGAGAAGGGAAAGACTACCCACTCCAGTATTCTGGCCTGGAGAATTCCACAGACTGTATAGTCCATGGGGTCACAAAGAGTTGGACACAACTGAGCGACTTTCACTTTCTTTCCTTTCATGAATTAAGCATCTAATGTGTACCACACTGCACCCTAAGAAGGATGGGGGTGAAAGGAGAAAGATAATTCAGAGGTTAAATTTATTGGAAAGACTATGCAACTTTTGAAGCTTTAGAAACTGTTGACATACACTGAGTATCCGTCAGGGAAGTATAGAGGTTTACTGGAAGCAAGGCCAGGGTGGTGCTGACACCTGGAATTCGACCTGCCCATGAGGACAAAGACTGCTGGAAGTCAGGCTCCCAATAAGAGCAAGGATCTGGCCATTCCCAGGGCGGAGATGTGGTTCATGGTCTATGCTGACTGCACATTCTGTGCAAACGTCAGACAAATGGAAGGACTAGAGCACCTAGGAGGTTCACAAAGCAAGGTGTCAGCTGTCAGCCATGCAGATCAGCCTCCTCCGAGGGCAGCGGGGCCCTGGATCTGGGCGCTGAGGTTCACTGAAAAGACTACACAAAAGCACAAGACGGGCCTCATGAATCAACCTCAGCAGACAAACCGGTTATTAAAATGGGAACTTAGAACCGAAATGAAAGAAAAACTCAAGTCTACAGGTGAGGCAACGAGAGAAACGGGTTTGCAAGGTTCAGAACCATAATTAAGTTACCAGAAATGAGGACCTATGGGGGACTGAGGTCAACCCTAAACCTAGGATTAAATTAACATCCAAGATCTCATTGGTGGGAGAGTGGACCCAGGGTACAGTGGACAGTTCAGGACTCAGAAGTCCCAGAATTCAAAGGTGAGGCTTTGTTTATTTCATCAGCCTCACTTGGGGTGGGAGGTCGGGTATAACAGATGAGAGCTCTGTGGGCTGAAGCAGTTCATAGACCTTCTACCTGAGTCAGGTTTGGACCTGAAACAGTGATGGTAGCTAAGGCAGGACCACAGGAGGATGCAGTGCATTCAGCTTTGAGGAGCAGGTGGGGAGAGAGCAGCCAGGCAGGGCAGTGAGAAGAAGCGGAGGATAAATCCAATGGGTGTGATGTTTGCAATACCAGGAGAGCCAAGACAGTGGTCTTTAAGGGATGAAACTGGGCATGGTTTGCAAGAGACAAATTCTGATCCATATCTTAAAGGTCCTCAAATACCTGGATGCATTGAGAGAGGAGGAAGGGTAAATCATGGAAGATAGTAGCTGAGATACGTGGAGAAGCAGAAAGAGGCAAGGAAATGGAGGAAATTTTCAAGAGCAATCTAGGTATCTTATGAGGCCGCAATGGAAAGATAGATATTAGGTCAAATAGACAAAGGGAATAGGCAAACGTCAGGATGTGAACTTTAAAACATGAATTGAGACTGAACCAAATAGTAGTATTTTGTATAAGAAAATAAATGAAAATTGTTTGGAAAAGCTAATTTTGTAGCCAGTAGCATGAGTGAAGAAGGAAAGGTTTTTACTATTCCTGAATCAATTCCAGTTGCAACACTGTTACCATGCTGCTGGCTGCCTTTTCTGTCTCCTGCTATGTGTTGGACCTGAAATGTAAATAATGATCCCATCAGCTTGCAGGAGAAGGACAACACATAGCTGGCCTCCCACTTCCACACATGGTCTTCTCCATTCATACTTCACAAGGCAGCCAGGAAAAAAAGAATGAGATAACACCATTTGTAGCAACGCAGGCAGACCTGGAGATTATCACACTAAGTGAAAAAAAGGCACAAAGAGAAAGACAGATGCGATGTCACTTATACATGGAATCTCACAAACCAGAAATAGACCCACAGACATAGAGAACAGATTTATGGCTTTACCAAAGGGGAAAGAGGAAGAGAAGGGATAAATTAGGAGTTTGGGATTAACAGACGCTTACCATTATATGTAAAATAGATAAACAACAAGGACCTACTGCAAAGCAGAGGGAACCCTATTCAATACCTTGTAGGGAAAAGACTCTGATGCTGGAAAAGACTGAAGGCAGGAGGAGAAGGGAACGACAGAGGATGAGATGGTTGGGTGGCATCACTGACTCGATGGACATGAGTTTCAGTAAGCTCGGGAAGGCGTGCTGCAGTCCATGGGGTCACAGAGTCGGACACGACTGAGTGACTGAACTGAACTGCATAACTTATAATGGAAAAGAATCTGAAGAAGAATATATATGTATATATATATATATACATGTGTATCTATAACTGAATCATTTTGCTGTATTCCTGAAACTAACACAACATTGTAAATCAAGCATGCTTCACTTAAAAAAAGAAAGAAACTGTTTCATCTGTCAGGAATATAAATAGAAATGCCAAGCTGAAAACAAACACTTAGAATAAAACAAAGATCTTCAATCCTTTGTTTTATTTTACTGAAAGTATAATCTATTGGAGAAATACATGTCAATATCACATTAATATTATATCACATCAATATCACATTAATATTAGAAGAGAGTCTTTTAATGATAAGTTTGGGCTTAATTTCTAAGTCTCCACTCTAGGAAAGGATCGCTTTTAAACTTTTTGTTGTTGTTCAGTCGCTCAGTCATGTCTGACTCTTTGCAACACCATGCACTGTAGCACGCCGGGCTTCCCTGTCCTCCACCATCTCCTGAAGCTTGCTCAAACTCATGTCCATTGAGTCGGTGATGCCATCCAACCGTCTCATCCTCTGTCGTTCCCTTCTCCTCCTGCCTTCAATCTTTCCCACCATCAGGGTCTTTTCTAACTATTGGACTCTTCGCATCAGATGGCCAAAGTGTTAGAGTTTCACCTTTAGCATCAGTCCTTCCAATGAATATTCAGCATTGATTTCCTTTAGGATTGACTGGTTAAACTTTGCCTAACAGTAAAAGAAAGAAATGTCCACCAACTTCTCAGATACTCTTATACCTGGACCTCTCCAGTTAAAAAACATTTTTTTAAGAAGTTAATGGAAATTTGTTAAACATTTAACTCTGCCCAAAGTGAAATCGAGACACCTGTAGGGGGCTATTTATATCTGACTAACACTAAAAGACTGATTTAAATCCCCTCCTTTCTGATCCTGATGGTACTTGAAAGTCCCATTAATAGGTTCCCCCGAGGCATTCCAGCAAGGCATGTTGCAACAGGGCTAAGTATTGATCCTCACACCTTTTCTGGCTAATTCAGATTCTTATCTGGCAGCATGAAAGTCTGGCTGAGACTCCCCTTGTCAGAGTTCAGTTCCTGTTGCCTCTTTTCACTTGGAGAGTTGCTTATCCTTTCTGAGTATCTATTTCCTTATTTGTGAGATGCTGGAAATAAAGACACTTGACTTATAAGACTCACAGAAGGATTGGTGCAAATAAAAAGGCTTTGCAATTTACAAAACATTGTACAAATGCAGGACAGAAGTCAGAAGCTAGATGCCAGAGCTAGACTGCTATGTGAGCCTAGGCCATTTAATTAACGGCCCTGACCCTGCAAATCCTCAGCTGGATAATTAGGATGATGGCAGAACAGGGTTTTTATGACGAGAACATAAGATAATGTTTACAAAGTAGTTAGAACACAGCTTACCATATAGTAAACACCATGTAAGAGTCTGAGATAATGATTCTAACATTGATGATGAGGTGGTGATGCTGTAAATATTGTCCAGTATTACTGGACAGGCTACAAGACAGATAACGAATGCAAGCTCTGGAGTCAAATTTGAGTTTAAATCCAAAACCTCTGAGATCCAAAGCAAGTTTCTTTTAAAAAAATTATTTCAGCATTGGGGTATAGCTGATTAAAAATGTGATAGTTGCAGGTGAACAGTGAAGGGATTCAGCCATACATGCATATGTACTCCTCTGAGCCTTTAGGTTTTTTATAATCCCTAAAGTGATGGATAATATAATAATAGTAATAATAAAAAGTAGTCTTAAGGGAAAGAATTACAAAGAGGATGTGATTTTATTTTTTAAATTACTTTGTCTATCAGAAGCAGTATAGCATAGTGATTAAGAACTCGAGAGTCAAAAGATTAAGGGTTGAATTTTTATGTCTGACTCTTACAAGCAGGCTGCTGCTGCTGCTGCTGCTAAGTCACTTCAGTCATGTCTGACTCTGTGCGACCCCATAGACGGCAGCCCACCAGGCTCCCTGTCCCTGGGATTCTCCAGGCAAGAACACTGGAGTGGGTTGCCATTTCCTTCTCCAATGCATGAAAGTGAAAAGTGAAAGTGAAGTCGCTCAGCCATGTCCGACTCTTAGCGACCCCGTGGACCGTCGCCCACCAGGCTCCTCCGTCCGTGGGATTTTCCAGGCAAGAGTACTGGAGTGGGGGGCCATTGCCTTCTCCGTATAAGCAGGCTAATATCTAGCAATTTTCTTAATGCCCTAGCCTCTATTTCTTCACAAGAAAAAGTATACTTATATTAAAGGATAATTGTAAGGACTGAATAAGATAATAATGTATATAAGGTATGTGTGTAATTTCTGGTACTAGCTCAGTTTTGTAATCTGTGATGACTGATGAGCTCATTGCCACTCAGGCTTTCATGACCAAGGTCAAGGAAAAAGTTGAGGTGAGCATACATCTGATATCTTTGGAAGGAATGGTGTATGTCTCACTGCAGGAAATAGGGACGCTGTTCTAGGGAGGGACATCCTAGTTGGGGAGTCTCAGGGGGCAGCTCCTTGAAAACCAAGAAGAACCAAATATCGAGCAACAAAACAGGGGGAAAGAGGCACCAGTGGTCACCCCAGGTCACCTTGTACCGCAGTGTAGTCTAGGCTTCAGCTAAAGAAAGCTTGGAGACAGAGCAAAATGAATGGCTGCCCTCACAATTCAGAACAGGCATATTTTCACTTGGGTCTGAATCAAAACCGGAAGAAGCATGAAGTGCAGGCAGATTGGAATGTTGCAACAGAACTGAACACACGCGCTCAGGCTACCACTAACTTAGCCATGCGAATTCTTGCAAAAATGTGGCCCTCCCAGAACAATATTTTCCCCATCTGTTAAATAATGTGTTAAGACCAGATGGTACTTACAATCTCCTTCTGTTCAACGGTAGATGAATTTGCAAGCAAGAAAGTCGTTTTAAGTAACTCCACCAGATCCAGGTCTTTCATTGTTCACTTTGCTCTCAGACCTAAAAGGTAAGACTCTTTTTTTGCATCAACAGTTAAGTTCAGACCCTCCTTAAAGGTCCTTTTAGCAATGGTGGGGTACAGTATTGGGTGAATGCTGGAATCCGGTACACCCAACTAAACAGCCAAATAATCAGGCAAAATCAGAGTTCTCCCTGAAGGTGAGGACTCAGAGAGAAGGGCACAAGGTGAGGTGAATACACCTTCAGGAACACAGATCTGAATCAAGTCACCAAGCAAGGGGGTGAGGAGCGTCCAGAGGAGAGAGGGAAAAGAGGAGGCTCAGTCAGTCTCAGAGGCAGGAGGGGAAGACGGTGATCGTGTGAGAATAGAAAGTTGATGATTTTTTTCTTTCAAATTAATAAAATATAGACAGAAGTTTACATATATATGCAGAAGTACTATATATATTGGAGAAGGAAATCACAACTCACTCCAGTATTCTTGCCTGGAGAATCCCATGGACAGAGGAGCCTGGTGGGCTATTGTTCACAGGATCACAAAGAGTCAGACACGACTGAGTGACTAAGCACATACTATATGTATATATGCAAAAGTACCATATTTATATTCAGAAGTATGTATATATATTCATACATATATATATGATAGTACCAAGACATTTTTGAATTAAGGGCTAGAAAAGAAATAGTTCAATGTCAACCAAGTCACAGCAATTGCAACTGAGAGAGCGATACCGCATAATATGTGGCTGGTTAGGAGACAGACACTCCCTCGGCAGAGCAGTTTACATGCCTTGCAAAGCTACTGCAGATCCAAGTCAAAAAGTCTTCCAGCTGCTCATCTTGAAACAAGTCCGATCCATCATCAGAGTCTATCAGGTCACTCACTGTCTCTGACGTGCTTTCCCTAAAATTAAAATTTTAATTTTAATTAAAAAAAATGTTTTTGAAATTTTATTTTGTTTTTCTGGCCCCTTCCTCCCAAACCCCCTCCATCAGGAAATGTGCTGGGAAGCCAATGTGTCTGGTTCGGAGCCTGGTCCGGGTGCGGGGCGTGTCGAGATTCTCAGCAAGACAGAAAGGACGCAGGTGGAGTCCGCCAGGTACCCTCGATGGCCCTGGGGGAGTGTGGGGCGGGGAGTGGGTCCAGGGCCTGACTGAGGGGCGGGGTGAGGATGCGCTGGGCGCCTGGAGCATCGGGGAGGGTCAGGGATGGGCATAACCTAGAGAAGGGCACAAGGTGAGGTGAATACACCTTCAGGAACACAGATCTGAATCAAGTCACCGAGCAAGGGGGTGAGGAGCGTCCAGAGGAGAGAGGGAAAAGAGGAGGCTCAGTCAGTCTCAGAGGCAGGAGGGGAAGACGGTGATCGAGTGAGAATAGAAAGTTGATGATTTTTTTCTTTCAAATTAATAAAATATAGACAGAAGATTACATATATATGCAGAAGTACTATATATATTGGAGAAGGAAATCACAACTCACTCCAGTATTCTTGCCTGGAGAATCCCATGGACAGAGGAGCCTGGTGGGCTATTGTTCACAGGATCACAAAGAGTCAGACACGACTGAGTGACTAAGCACATACTATATGTATATATGCAAAAGTACCATATTTATATTCAGAAGTATGTATATATATTCATACATATATATATGATAGTACCAAGACATTTTTGAATTAAGGGCTAGAAAAGAAATAGTTCAATGTCAACCAAGTCACAGCAATTGCAACTGAGAGAGCGATACCGCATAATATGTGGCTGGTTAGGAGACAGACACTCCCTCGGCAGAGCAGTTTACATGCCTTGCAAAGCTACTGCAGATCCAAGTCAAAAAGTCTTCCAGCTGCTCATCTTGAAACAAGTCCGATCCATCATCAGAGTCTATCAGGTCACTCACTGTCTCTGACGTGCTTTCCCTAAAATTAAAATTTTAATTTTAATTAAAAAAAAAATGTTTTTGAAATTTTATTTTGTTTTTCTGGCCCCTTCCTCCCAAACCCCCTCCATCAAGAAATGTGCTGGGAAGCCAATGTGTCTGGTTCGGAGCCTGGTCCGGGTGCGGGGCGTGTCGAGATTCTCAGCAAGACAGAAAGGACGCAGGTGGAGTCCGCCAGGTACCCTCGATGGCCCTGGGGGAGTGTGGGGCGGGGAGTGGGTCCAGGGCCTGACTGAGGGGCGGGGTGAGGATGCGCTGGGCGCCTGGAGCATCGGGGAGGGTCAGGGATGGGCATAACCAGGCCCCACCCACTGCTGTCCTCCCCCGCCCCCACCACCGTGCAACCCTTCCCAGAGGAAGCCTGATCTTGCTGGATCTTAGCAAACTCCTTGGTACTTCAGGGGCTGCTGCTGCTGCTAAGTCACTTCAGTCGTGTCTGACTCTGTGCAACCGCATAGACGGCAGCCCACCAGGCTCCCCCGTCCCTGGGATTCTCCAGGCAAGAACACTGGAGTGGGTTGCCATTTCCTTTTCCAACGCATGAAAGTGAAAAGTGAAAGTGAAGTCGCTCAGTCGTGTTCGACCCTCAGCGACCCCTTGGACTGCAGTCTTCCAGGCTCCTCCATCCCTGGGATTTTCAAGGCAAGAGTACTGGAGTGGGGTGCCACTGCCTGCAGACCCCTCCTTTGAAATTCATTCCTAAGAAATCTGGTTCAAAACGCCTATCAAGCACACCCCGATCATCACTGATTCTACGAGAATTCTGTGA
Organism: Cephalophus harveyi; assembly: GCA_006410635.1. Taxonomy (NCBI): domain Eukaryota; kingdom Metazoa; phylum Chordata; class Mammalia; order Artiodactyla; family Bovidae; genus Cephalophus; species Cephalophus harveyi. The sequence goes on from SJYT01071729.1 coordinate 365,488, forward strand.
TGTTTAATTTCTTGAGTTGGGTGGTGGCTGCTGGGCGTATGTCCCTCTCTATAACTCTTTAATATTTGGAATACATTATACTTAATCTATAAGGGGAAAGCTAGAGAGTTTTTTTTTGGGGGGGGGGAATTACTTTTATGAAATAGGCTTAGAAGAAGGGGAAATTCCATATATTGTTTTAAAGAGAAGTAAAAGCATTTATTGGCGAAGGAAACGGCAACCCACTCCAGTGCTCTTGCCTGGGAAATTCCATAGACAGGTGGGCTAGGGTCCATGGGGTCACAAAGAGTCGGACGCGACTGAGCACGCACAGATGCCTGTTAGGTAGCCTACTCACCCTGCTCTGACCTGCACCTTCCCACCCACCCTCCGTCCCATCCATCCCGGGCACCACAGAGCACTGAGCCGAGCTCCCTGTGCCCCCAGCGACGAGCTCGGCTCTCTGGTTTACCCACGGCAGGGTATGCGCGTCAATGCCGCCCTCTCAGGCCATGCCCTTCCCTCTTCCCACTGTGCCTACACCTCTGTTCTCTGCATCTGCTTCTCTACTCCTGCTCTGCATATAGTTTCATCTGAACCGTTTTTCTAGATTCCACATATATGCGCTAATATACAGTATTTGTCTTTCTCTTTTTGACTTACTTCACGCTGCTTGTTTTTTTTTTATAGGATTTGAAGCATTTCTAATTTTGTTATTTTCTAGAAAAGCCATCACCTTGATTGACTAATGCCTTTTTAAAGGCAACTTCTCTCTTTTACTCTTAATATTTTAACGTTAATGAAGATTCAGTTATGAGGATTCAGAAACATCTGGAGACTGTATTTTAGAGTTACATGAACTATAATCAATAAGCTTTTTTTAAATGTCTTCTTCTTTGTTGAATGACTGTTACATCATTCAACAAATATTTATTGAGCAATATGACTTTCTTCCTTATTGTGTCTCCTGGGTGGAGAAAAATATTTCTCCACACAGTTATAAATTATCCTTCAAACCAGCCATTTCAAACTACATTTCCGTATTTGTTTCTATCACCAGAGCAAATGTCAAACCTAAAACAAGGAGATCAAACCAGTCAATTGTAAAGGAAATCAGTCCTGAATATTCATTGGAAGGACTGATGCTAAAGCTGAAACTCCAATACTTTGGCCACCTGATGTGAACTGACTCATTTGAAAAGACCCTGATGCTGGGGAAGATTGAAGGCAGGAGGAGAAGGGGACGACAGAGGATGAGATGGTTGGATGGCATCACCAACTCAATGGACATGACTCTGAGCAAGCTCCGGAAGTTGGTGTTGGACAGGGAAGCCTGGCATGCTGCAGTTCATGGGGTCACAAAGAGTCGTACACAACTGAGTGACTGAACTGAACTGAAATATAGGGTTAGCTCTTCAGTATGAAAAAAGGATCTGTCAAAACGATGTCTATATGAACCAAGTTTTCTTATTTCTTTGTTGGACCTTTAGCATATATTTAAGATTAATTTCTGATTTTCAAGGATATTAGAATTATTTGGGTTATGAAAGTTTTAGAATTGGCCTCAAAAAAAACAATGAATTATACACCAAAATCTAGACATCAGATTTTTGAAAATGTTTTTAAAAGTAGCTAAAGTTATGCATGGTTACAACTGCATATTATTATGATTATAGTTATATATTCCCAGGAAAATGCTGATATTTTAGATTAATAACACAAAGTAAAAATTTCAACAATGGTTACAGATAGTACAAAAGTAGATCAGATTTCTGATTTATAGATAATCTCTGACAAGTTAATAAATTGCCTTTCCCTTACCAATTATATTCACTGTAGTGGAACTGCCGCTGCTGCCAAGTCGCTTCAGTAGTGTCCGACTCTGTGCGACCCCATAGACGGCAGCCCACCAGGCTCCCCCGTCCCTGGGATTCTCCAGGCAAGAACACTGGAGTGGGTTGCCATTTCCTTCTCCAATGCATGAAAGTGAAAAGTGAAAGTGAAGCTGCTCAGTCATGTCCAACTCTTAGCAACCCCATGGACTACAGCCCACCAGGCTCCTCCATCCATGGGTGGAAGCAAATTAACATAGCTCAAAGCCTCTAGGAGTCATTTGGCAAAGTTGGGAGACACTTACAATTATCGCACATAAGGAGGGGTTGAGGCTTCCCCAGGGACTCAGCAGTAAAGAATCTGTCTGCAATGCAGGAGACCTGGGAGAGAGACATAGGTTCAATCCCTTGGTCGGGAAGACCCCCTGGAGAAGGAAATGGCAAACCACTCCAGTATTCTTGCCTGGGAAATCCCATGGACAGAGGAGCCTGGAGGGCTGCAGTCCAGGGAATCACAAAGAGTCAGACACGACTGAGCACGTATGCATAAGGAGGGGTTGCTATTGGCATCTACTGGTAGAGACCAGCAATGCTGTTAAACATGTCCTAATAACAAAGAACTGCTTAACGCAAAACGTGAGTAGTCCCAGGGCTGAGAAACTGCTCTCGCACATAAAAAGCATGAAAAAGCCATGGAAAAATGGAAAAGATAAAGAAACGATTTGTTCCAAGGAGCAAGGAAATCATGATGTTTGCTCAGCAGTAAAACTAACCCATGATGCCATGTGTGGCCTCTGGCCAAGGGGGTTGTAAAGGGTCCACAAGATGTGAAAGTTTCCATAGTAATGAACCTGACCATTGAATTTAATTCAATTGAAAGCAACTAGGTTATCATTAGCCAACCAAATGCATGGACTTTAAATAGAATAGGAATTAAACTGGATTGTCTTTAAAATCTGCCTACACACTTGGAAAGTACTGCTGCTGTGCTGTGCCGTCATGTCCAACTGTTTGCCACCCCATGGACTGTAGCCCTCCAGGCTCCTCCGTCCATGGGATTTCCCAGGAAAGTCCCCTCTGATGCCAGGTGCAACCATATGACTAAGTTCTGCATAATGAGGTATCATCTGAGTAAAGTCAGGAGCAACAAAGTTAGTCATTTAAAAAGGAGGAGCATACATACCCCTTTTATTTTTTCACTTCTTGACAGCTGGATTGAGGACGTGGAGGTACATCATCTCAGGTCCTGTGTTTAAGGACAACACCCTAAGGATGGTGGAGCAACAGGAGGCTAGGTGAGACCATGGATCAATTCCATACAGCAAACCTCAAGAGCAGCCTAAAGCACTGCCTTTTATGATATTGAGATCCACATCTTAATTTGGCACTAGGGTACCATAAACATCACCGACTCAATGGACATGAGTTTGAGCAAGTTCCAGGAGATGGTGAAGGACAGGGAAGCCTGAACTACTGCAGTCAATGGGGTCACAAAGGGGTCAGACACGACTGAGGGACTGAACAACAACATACATAAACATAGAGCAAACAAGATCCCATAAGCATGTGACTGTACCTCTGTGTTATCCAGTAACCTGAAAAGTGGTACATCATTCTATTCAGTTCAGTTCAGTTCAGTTGCTCAGTCGTATCCGACTCTTTGCGACCCCATGAACCGCAGCACACCAGGCTTCCCTCTCCATCACCAACTCCCGGAGTCCACCCAAACCCATGTCCACTGAGTCAGTGATGCCATCCAACCATCTTATCCTCTGTCATCCCCTTCTCCTGCCCTCAATCTTTCCCAGCATCAGGGTCTTTTCCAATGAGTCAGGTCTTGGCATCAGGTGGCCAAAGTATTGGAGTTTCAGCTTCAACATCAGTCCTTCCAATGAACACCCAGCACTGATCTCCTTTAGGATGGACTGGTTGGATCTCCCTGCAGTCCAAGGGACTCTCAAGAGTCTCCTCCAACACCACAGTTCAAAAGCATCAATTCTTCGGCACTCAGCTTTCTTTATAGTCCAACTCTCACATCCATACATGACCACTGGAAAAACCATAGCCTTGACTAGACGGACCTTTGTTGACAAAATAATGTCTCTGCTTTTTAATATCTATTCTATTTAACATCATTCTATTACTTCTGCAGAAACTTGTAATTGCCACCCTCAAAATCCTACATACATGACCCAATTATTAAGTTCCAAAGAAAATATAAAACTAAACATTTACAAAATCATGTTATCATACAAAACTATGTATTGTGATTAAAAATATTTTTAAGATTTTAAAGATTTCTTTTGATGTGGACCATTTTTTAAAATCTTTATTGAATTTGTTGCAATATTGCTTCTGTTTTCTGTTTTGGTTTTTTTGGCACAAGACATGTGGAAGCTTAGCCCCCTGACCAGGGATCGAGCCTGCACCCCCTGTGTTGGAAGGTGAAGTCTTAACCATGGACCACTAGAAAAGTTCCCTATATTCTGGCCCAGCTCTAAAAGATCATGCTGGGCAAGGCTAGTGGAGGAGAAAAAGGAAGTTTTCATAGACAAGTAGAAAGGGAAAGCCTCAAAGAGAAGGATAGAGATTGATGTCAATAGAAATAGGTCTGTCTGAGTAAATAGCAGAGAGAAATGTTATCAAATAATCCCAGGAAAATAGAAGTTAAATGATAGCATGAGACTTTTGATATTTTGTGTGGAAAGGGCAAGCCAAGCAGGAAAATACTGCGAAATTATATTTGGATAACTAAAGTTAAACATGTTTACCCACTGATGTAAGACACAGAAACTTTGTTGATTGAAATAAGCCTTGTTCAAAAGCATATATACTGTGAAATTACATTTATGTGAATAAAAGACAGTTAAAATTAATCTATGGTGAGAGAATTACAAATGATAATTACCTCTGTGGAAATGGGGCACCGGTGTTGGGAACAAGGAATTTCCAGGGTGATGGACACGTTTTGATGAATCTAGATATGTGTGTGTGTGCTGTGCTCAGTTGTGTCCAATTTTTTGAGACCCAATGTGCTGTAGCTCGGAGAAGGCGATGGCTCCCCACTTCAGTATTCTTGCCTGGAAAATCCCAGGGACAGAGGAGCCTGGGAGGCTGCAGTCCACGGGGTCGCGAAGAGTCGGACACGACTGAGTGACTTCCCTTTCACTTTTCTCTTTCATGCATTGGAGAAGGAAATGGCAACCTACTCCAGTGTTCTTGCCTGGAGAATCCCAGGGACGGGGGAGCTTGGTGGGCTGCCATCTATGGGGTAGCACAGAGTCGGACACGACTGAAGTGACTTAGCAGCAGTGCTGTACCTTGCCAGGCTCCTCTGTCCATGGCGTTTTCCTGGCAAGAATACTGGGGCAGGTTGCCATTTCCTCCTCCAGGGGATCTTCCCGACCCAACAATCGAAACCACATCTCTTGTGTCTCCCTGCATTGGTAGATGGATTCTTTACCACTGTGCCACCTGGGAAGCTCAATCTAATATATACATACATGTGTAAAATTTATTGAAAATTTAATTTTAGAAGAGGGAAACCAAAAAATTACACTTATACTTTATTCTATTGGTATTTTTATTTATAATTTTCAGATAATGTTAGCTCAATAACTTTCAGCATTTATACTTTTCAGTATAAACTTAATAATATAAATTTTCTTCCAAATTCATTTGGAGGAAATATCATATTTCTGTCTCTTATACACATCTAGATGTGTATAAGAGACAGGGAGCATACATACCCCTTTTATTTTTTCACTTCTTGACAGCTGGATTGAGGACGTGGAGGTACATCATCTCAGGTCCTGTGTTTAAGGACAACACCCTAAGGATGGTGGAGCAACAGGAGGCTAGGTGAGACCATGGATCAATTCCATACAGCAAACCTCAAGAGCAGCCTAAAGCACTGCCTTTTATGATATTGAGATCCACATCTTAATTTGGCACTAGGGTACCATAAACATCACTGACTCTAATTTACTTTGAAATTTTAAAAATATTCTCCTGTGTTAGGGCTCTTCTAGTTAACTTTTAAATTTTGCTTCTACATTAATTGTGTATAATAAGAGAAAATGACTAGAATAATATGAATTCTGAAATTTATTGAGAATTATTTTATATGTGGTCAATTTTTGCATATGTTCCCTGTGAGTTTGAGAAACACATGTATTCACTTATTGTGGAGTGAGAAAACTATACATTGATTCACCCATTCAGGAGTTCTAACTTCTAAAACTGTGTTGCTTTAAGCCATGAAGTTTATGGTAGTTACAGCAGCAACAGAAAACTAATACAGATATTGAGTCCTGGAAGTGGAGTACTGTGATAACAAATTCCTAAATAAGTGGAGGTTGCTTTGGAATTAAGCAATGAAAAGAGGTTGGAAAAAATTTTGAGGGGCATGATACAAGAAGCTGCCTTGAACAGATCTCAGATGATATATGGCTAACATCCGTCTCTATGGATGCTAATAACTCTGCTATTGCCGTTTCAGAGGCATGATAGAGGAGACCTATTTGTCTTAGAGAATAACTGAATCATCATAAACTGTTGATAATACAAGAAGCTGAGATTGCCTTGAACAGATCTCAGATGATATATGGCTAACATCCGTCTCTATGGATGCTAATAACTCTGCTATTGCCGTTTCAGAGGCATGATAGAGGAGACCTATTTGTCTTAGAGAATAACTGAATCATCATAAACTGTTGATAGAAAAATGGATGTCAACAGTGCTGCTGGTGAGGACTCAGGTGAAAATGAGAAGCACGCTGTTGGAAAGGAACAGAAATTGGATCCTTGTTATATGGTGGCATGAACTTGGCTGAATGGTATCCTTCACAATTTAGTTATGTGGAAAGCAGACTCGTAGGCAATGAACTTGGACATTTAACTGAAGAGATTTCCAAGCAGAATGTTGAAGGTGTGAACTGGTTTGTCCTTATTATTTAAAGTAAAATGCAAGAGGAAACAGAAATTTAGGGAAGAACTGTTAAGCATTAAAAAAGAAAAAATGAGGAGTTGATGATTTGGGAAATTCTCAGCCTGTCCAGATTGCAGAAGATGCTAAAAATAGGGGAGTAACTGTTAGGAAAGCATGCTAGAAAGAGCCAGGAGTATAGTTGGACCACCTTTTACTAGTGCCTTGGAAGGAGAGAAAGTCAGAGTATTCAATCATAGAGACAGCTCTCTGGAGAACTTGCAATGCATGGATTCTCTCAATCATCTCAGCAGAAGCCAAGAACAGAGATGGGAATTTTTTCAGGAAAGATCTGTGGCGGAATCGCTTGTCTAATGAAGTGACATACACAGAGGACCACGAGAACTCTTTAGCAGCAGAAACACTGCCAGCTTGGAAGGCACGGGAAAGAGACAGGGTGAAATGAGAGAAGTTACTTGGACTCTCAACATTTTCCAGGCAGGAAGCAGGCTGACAACACCACGCAGCTGCAAGCATATGCGGCTCTTCAAGAAAAAGGGAAACAACTGCTTTTCAAGCAAAAGGGTGAGACAGCAGGTCCAGAAGGTGGAGCCTCAAGCCAAAGGAGTATTTCCAGGCCTTGAAATCGAATGGTGTTTTTCTGTCTGGATCTCCAAATTGCTTGGAATCAGTGGCTACTTTTTTCTTTCATTTTCTCTGTTTTGGAATGGGACTATCTATCTATGCTATCCTATGCCCGGCTCACCATTGTACTTTGGAAGCAGAAAACTTGTCTTCTAGTTTAACAGGTCCACAGATGAAAAGCTATTTTGTCTCAGAATGGATTATATTCAGAGCTTTATCCATGACTTATTTTAAGAAGACTTAGATGATGAAATTGGGGATTTTTAGGTTCATGAAGCTTAGATGATGTTTTGGACTTGAGCTGATGCTTTAAGGGGTTGAGGCTGAAAGTTTGGGATGGAGGAAATGTATTTTATATTTGGATGGATAAGAATCTTTGGTGGGGGGGCAGCAAATGAACAATGTTAGTCTGAATAATACCCTCCCAAACGTATACATCTTAATCCCTATGTTATCCTACTTGGAAAAACAGACTTTGCAGATGGAATTAAAAACCTTGAGATGGGAAGTCATCTTGAATAATCAAGATGAACCAAATGTAACCACAAGTTACTTATAAAAGTAACTTTTTAAGTGTCACTTATAAAAGCAAGTAGGTCAGTAAAAGAGAGAGTGATGACACTCTGATGTCATCAGTGATGACAAAAGCAGGGGTTGAAGTGTTGTAAAAGAAGGAACCGTGCGCCAAGGACTGCTGGCATCCTCGAGAAGCTGAGTAAGAAAAAAAAACACCAGACTCTCCTCAGAGATAATGATTGTTACTATCTCTATTTTATTTTTAAAATAGTAAAGTTGCATTTTAAGTCCTTAAGTTTTGGCAATTTGGCAGTACTAGAAAACTAACACACAAGTCATTAACATTTATCCATACATGGACTGAAGCCCATCAGGCTTCTCCGCCTTGGAATTCTCCAGGCAAGAATACTGGAGTGGGTATTCTCTCCAAGGGATCTTCCCAACCCAGCAATCAAACTTGGGTCTCCTGCATTGCAGGTGCATTGTTTACCATCTGAGCTGCCAGGGACGCCCTATACATCTATTTATGTAGGTAGGTATTTAGGCAACAGATATTTATTGTGCACCTATTATACCACAAACTGGAAAAAAAATCTTACTACCATTTAAGAAAGTAAGTGTGTGTGTGTATGTGTGTGTGTGTTTAACTGAAATGACTTGAAGAGAAAGAAATTTCAATTCATGTAAGTAAAATCCAAATTAAAGTAATCAAATGCAATTATTTCAAGTATGTAGAATTTATGGTAGAAATAATATTTCTATTGCAGTAATTTAAAAATTATTTCTAATTAGCATAGGCCATATTGAAATTTTTATTTAGAATTTTTTGCTTAAACATTATTTAGAATTTTTTTCCTTTCTTATTTGGTAAGCAAAATATTCCTTCCTCACCCCTGCCAGAATGTAATCACATAATAAATAGCAGTCCATTCTTTATGGGTTTGAATAAAGCTGCCATTTTTTTATAGTGTGTACAACAGACTGAATATTTGTGGCAACCCACTCCAGGAGCCTGGTAGGCTACAGTCCATGGGGTCGCAAAGATTTGGACATGACTGAGCAACTTCACTTCACTTCACTTCAAATTTATATGTTAAATATTAACCTGAATATTATGGAATTTGGAGGCAAGGCCTTTGTAAGGTAATTAGGTTATAATGGTGAAGCCCTCATGAATAGGGTGAGTGTCCTTATAAAAGAGACCCAAAGCTGCCTTCCCCTCTCACTTTATGAAGCCACAGAGAAAAGGCAGCTGTTGATGAACCAGGAAACTCTCACTAGATACTAAAGCTGCCGGACTCTTAATCTTGACCTTCTCAGACTTCCCACTACGAGAAATAAATTTCTGTGGTTTATAAGCCACTCAGTCTATGGTATTACGTTATTGCAAGCCTGACCAGACTAAGATGCTCTTAATAACTATTAAAATAATTTTTCAATGTCTACTGATTTGTAAAAGATATATTCCTGGCTCCCTCACTGATTTTGCTGCAGAAATTTCCAGTGGAGCCTGGTCATTGTAAGCATCAATTTAAATTTCATCAATTAGAAATTATAAACAAAGTCCAAATTAATAATTTCATTAATACTCCTGCATAGTTATTTTCTTCCTTGGGATCTTCTTCAGTATTTAGGTAGTGCTTCCATTTGGAATAGCAAAAACAAAGTAATGTAATAGCAGCCAATATGCTAAAGACAAAACCATCTGAGGAGGAAAATAACCACATTTTTGTGTTGCATACATAGGAAACAACATTAATAATTAAAATTATCCTATATAGGTTTATTCAACATCTACATTTAATGTTCATCCTTTAGGTACATTGGTATTTAACAACAGATATTAATAGTAATTTTACTATGAGATTTTAATCATACATTTCTTAGAGAAGGCTTTTTCAACAACAAATTAGGTTCACTTTTATGCAAATATATATGATCTAAAGCTTTTAGGAAAACTGATAAGCTTTTTAAATTAAAAGTTTATTTATTAAAAATGATGATCTATTAAGTGTGGAAGACAATGTGGGTTTTATGTAATTACAGCAATGGAATAATAATGGGCTAAAGGGTTGTCTTTTGTCCTTGAGAGGGTGATAAACTTCCAGTGAGGTATTGCTCTTGGCTAGAGAATTACCTACAATTGTTATAGATAAAAATTTGATATGAGAGATGGTAGGGGGGACTAAATAATGGGATAGTTAGAGAAAATAACTAAAGATTCTTTTGCTATGAAAAGATCACTGTGTTGTTGCCATGTTTTTCTGTTTTCTAAGTAGTGCTGGGAACAGTTATGGTAGTCCATCAACCCAGCACGGTGGTTGTGGTTTTAGGCTCAACTGAAAAACATCACATCATTTGATCCCACAACAATCCAAACTACTCCCACAAGTTCATACAAATGTGCAGCATCATTTCTTGTGGCAGCTGATACTTCCATTCTTGTGCTGGTTTTGTTATGGTTGTAAATCTTAGTGACAGTAATGGTGGTGGGGGCAGGAGAAGGGGACGACAGAGGGTGAGAGGGCTGGGTGGCATCATGGACCCGATGGAGGGTGAGTGTGAGTGAACTCGGGGAGTTGGTGATGGACAGGGAGGCCTGGCGTGCTGCGATTCATGGGGTCGCAAAGAGTCGGACACGACTGAGCAACTGAACTGAACTGAACTGACTGGTGGTCGTAACTTCAACTGAAATTATGGTGTCTTTGTGGTAGTAAAATATGTAGAACATACTGTGCTTTTTGATTCAGCTGAAACAGTGAAGATGGCCTATTGTGCTCGTTGATTCATTAGAAGCAGTGGTAGCTCTGGTAGCTGCAGCCTTTGTTACTTGGATGTTAGTTGCTGTCATCTCAGTTAACCACGTTAGTGGTCAGTGTGGGGCAGAATGAATATATGATACTGAGGTAACTATTGTGAGAGAGATGAGTTTCACTGAATAAGTAGCTATGGCTGAGGTGGTTGCAAATGCAAAGTTGTACATAATACAGGTTTACTTTGAGTGCCGGCTATAGAGGATTTGAGATAAAGTGGAAGTGGGGTGATGGCTGTCTCGGTAATAGATTGCTGCTGCTGCTGCTGCTGCTGCTAAGTCACTTCAGTCGTGTCCAACTCTGTGCGACCCCATAGATGGCAGTCCACCAGGCTCCCCCATCCCTGGGATTGTCGAGGCAAGAACACTGGAGTGGGTTGCCATTTCCTTCTCCAATGCAGCAAAGTGAAAAGTAAAAGTAAAGTCACTCAGTCGTGTCCAACTCTTCACAACCCCATGGGCTGCAGCCTCCCAGGCTCCTCCGTCCGTGGGATTTTCCAGGCAAGAGTACTGGAGTGGGGTGCCATTGCCTTCTCCAGGTAACAGGTTAGTGGTGGCTATAAATTCAGCTGAATTATTGGTTCCCATTGTGATTGAAGTAGTTAAAGCCATTGGGTTATAGACTTATTTGAAGTGTTATAAATTCTCTTGAGGTGTTTCTTTATTTGTAACTTCTGAAAAAAGGTATGAATATTTATAAATGAAGTTTTGGTTCTTGCTTTTTTATCTGTACATTTAGTGGTACTCGGAAATTAAATTTAAATGAGTGACTTTTTTGGTTGGAGGCACAGTGGTGGAGGTTTAGGTTCAGTTCAAGGATAGCTGGTGCTGTGGTGGAGGCTTTAGTAGAAGGAGAAACTTGACTTATTATATTTGTATATTATATCTCTAAGTGTAATAGGTTCAGTAGAAATTGTAGTACTTGCAGCCTCAATGAATGAGGTGGTATTGATCGCATTTATTGTAATTTCAAATGGAGAGGTTGTCATATTTGTAAAAGTAGTAGGTTCACTAGAAATTGTCGTCTTTTCAGATTCTGTGGAAGTGATCATTTCTTTTTTTGTCAAAAGTTCAGTTGAAGTACCTGTAGTCAATGGGTTTGGGATCAACTGAAGAGGTAATATTTATAGATTTACTAGAAGTCAGGATGGCTGTTTTGATAGGTGTAGAAGAGGTTGTGATGGTTGTAGGCACAGGAATTGTGCGTTCAATTGAAGTAGTTATTGTTATAAGGTTTCTTGGAGTAATGCTGGGTATAACTCTGCTGACATGGTTCCAGTTTTGGTGGTAGGATTATGCTCAATCAAAGTGTAAGTTCTCTCAGATGGATGGTAGCATCCATCATGGTAGATGGCTCAGTTGAAATGCCGGTGGTTGTTCCCATTCCGGTAGCAGCTTCAGTTGCAGTGGAGGTTGTGGCAGTTGTGTTTATAGGTTCAGTTGAAACTGTGTCGGTTGTAAGCCCAGGTGACATGGTGGAAGGGGGCTTTACGGTGATAGCTTCAGTTGAGGCTGTGGTGGTTGTCGATACCTTTGCTGTGATCATAGTAGTTGTACTGGTCACTGCAGGCTGAAAGTAGGCAGTGGGGTTGTTCCAGGGATGATGATTATAGGTTCCTCCTCGTTCAGAGGTGGATGGACAGGCACACTGCAAGGACTCCAATTGCTGTTGCTGTTACACGGGCTAAGAGACGGATGTAGGCTGCCCCAGCGCCTCGGCGGGAAAGAATCTGCCTGCGGTGCAGGAGGTGCAGGAGACGCGGGTTTGATCTCTGGGTCGGGAAGCTCCCCTGGAGGAGGGCATAGCAACACTCCAGTACTCTTGCCCGGAGAATCCCATGGACAGAGGAGGCCTGGTGGCTACAGTCCACGGGGTCACAAAGGGTCAGACACGACTGAGGTGACGGAGCACACACGAGAGGCAAATGAGGGAAATTCCCACAAAGGCTGGAAACTGGGTATATTTTGTGTCACTCAAAAGGATTTAAATAAAAACAGTAAGAATGAAACCAACTATGTCAAGAAAAGTAAAGAGCATTGTCACGTAATTACTTTGTAATCTGTATTTCTATTTGTACTTTGTCACTTACGTGCCATTTTCATCAGGGAAACATGTAGGAGTCATTATTATTTATTATATTTTCATAGTAAATATTGTTATATTCTACATTTTCATCCTGGAAAAGGATTGGTATTATGCTTTCCTTGTCATTGGAGGAAAGAAATATGTACACAATTATCACTCAGTTTTATTCTTAGGTCTGAATCTTTAAATGGTTTGAAAACAATTTACTAAAAACTCAGCACTTATTCCCAAATCACTAGATAAAAATGAGTTTACAGGTAGGCTGCTGACTGCATAGTATTTAATACAAGTAAGTACTCCTAAAATTCTTCTGGTTAGGATTTCCTCCTTTCTGAACCTGTTAATATCCCAGAGAAATGAAAGTCCTTCAGTCATGTCCAACTCTTTGTGACCCTGTGGACTGTAGCCCGCCAGGCTCCTCTATCCATGGAATTCTCCAGGCAAGAATACTGGAGTAGGTAGCTGTTCCCGTCTCCAGGGGATCTTCCCAACTCAGGGATTGAACCTAGGTCTCCCACATTGCAGGCATATTCTTTAACCTCTGAGCTACCAGTGAGGTGAGGTGAGGTGAAGTCGCTCAGTTGTATCCGACTCTTTGCGACCCCATGGACTGTAACCTACTAGGCTTTTCCGTCCATGGGATTCTCCAGGCAAGAATACTGGAGTGGATTGCCATTTCCTTCTCCAGGGGATCTTCCCAACCCAGGGATCGAACCCGGGTCTCCCACATTGGAGGCAGACACTTTAACCTCTGAGCCACCAGGGAAGCTACCAGGGAAGCCCATTAATACCCTAAATTCTCCCCAATAATCAGGGTCCCTGGAAACCTTCCATCAATATGAACTTTAATTATTGCATGTCCTGCTAATCTTCAGCTCAGATAGAATTCATCCGCGTGAAAATTTTCAGACAGACCAGCTTCTGTAAGCTACCAGCTGTTTTCACTTGGAAAATCACTTATCCTCTCTGAGCTCACATTCTCATCTGTAAAATGATAGTAATAGGCACACATGACTTAGAGTATTGGCCTAAGGATTAATGGAGGTGAAACTATATAAACTATAAAGTGCTGTGCAAATGAGAGGCTGAATACATGGTGTTGGATGGCACAGTCTGAAGCCAGAAGCACCATGGATTCCAACCTGGTTTTGCCCCTTATCGTGTGGTCTTGGAGAATTTACCTCAACTCTGCTTCTCACAGTCTTCATCTATAAAATAGGAAAGATGACAATACTTGTCTCACAGAGTTATCGTGGAGCCCAAATGAGATAGCATGGGTAAAGTGCTTCTCTCTCCTGGCACTTAGTAAAGCTATAAAATGTTGGTGTTCATGTTTACACTGATGATTATCATAATGCTGCAATAAATCTTTTTTGTTATTATTTAGTAGACAAGCAACATGATAGCGTGAAAAGAATAGGATTTTGTATTAAGCACTCTTGGGTATCAGTCTCAAGATCATGAGATCTAGTAGAAGTTTCTTTTTTAATTCTTTTTAGTAGACGTTTCTTACTTTGCCTAGTACTAGTCCCATATTAGACAATTAGGAGCTGTGTGTGTGCACGCTCCATCGTGTCCAACTCTTTGTGACCTCATGGACTGTAGCCCACCAGGCTCCTCTGTCCATGGGGTTTCCCAGGCAAGAACACTGGAGTGGGTTGCCATTTCTTCCTCCAGGGAATCTTCCCAACTCAGGGATGAAACCCATTTCTCCTGTGTCTCCTGTACTGGCAGACAAATTTTTTACCACTTAAGCCCCGGGAAACCCTGCTGCTGCTGCTGTTGATGAGTCGCTTCAGTCATGTCTGATTCTGTGCACCCCCATAGACAGCAGCCCACCAGGCTCCCTCGACCCTGGGATTCTCCATATAAATTCCAGCAAAAGTTTTAACTTCCCTGAATACTTTTTTCAGTCAATAAATGAAGAGATTGGATAGGATTAAATGGTATCTAAAATCACTTTCATCTCTGAAAAAGAAATGTTTTATTTTACCTTTGTAAGCAAGGAGAAAATCCTCTTGCTTCTTCCCTTTAAAAATCACCCCTACTTATACATGGCCTCAGCTCTCCTAAGTTGATACTTTACAATTTTGTTTCATACATACTGTATGAATGAAAATACCAGACTTGTGATTGATAGTGAGTGGCTGAAAGTTAATAAATTGACTTTTCTACAATAACTAGAAGTATTCATTCTTTTTTTTTTTTTTTTTTTGAAGATTACAAAAACTAGTAGAATTTTCTGTAATGACTGAGGATAAGACTCACATAAGCAAGCTGTCAAAATGGAAAAATACTCCCTGGCTGTTTTCCAGGGGGTTCAATGGTCATGGTACATTTTTGTATGCTCTTTATCCACTCTCAAACATTGATCACCACACACATTTTTTTTTTTTTTTTTTTTGAAGATTACAAAAACTAGTAGAATTTTCTGTAATGACTGAGGATAAGACTCACATAAGCAAGCTGTCAAAATGGAAAAATACTCCCTGGCTGTTTTCCAGGGGGTTCAATGGTCATGGTACATTTTTGTATGCTCTTTATCCACTCTCAAACATTGATCACCACACACTTAACTCCAGGAACAATTTTTCAATTTGAACAGTGATATTTATACCTGGGATTTTGAGAAATAATCAAATTGGCTGATGCAACCATGTTATCAACTATAATGGATCTGTGCAACTTTGAACTAAATTAAGTAATAAACTATAATTCCCCAGTATGGGGGCTTCCCCTGTAGCTCAGTCAGTAAAGAATCTACCTGTGATGCGGGAGACCTGGTTTCAATCTCTGGGTTAGGAAGATCCCCTGGAGAAGGGAAAGGCTACCCACTCCAGTATTCTGGCCTGGAGAATTCCAAGGACTGTGTAGTCCATGGGGTCGCAAAGAGTCGGACACAACTGAGTGACTTTCACCTTTACTTTCCCCAGTATGGGATCCACCTTAGATGAAAAAGTAAGGTAGTAGTTAATACAAGAAACCTTTGGGAGCTACTTCCTTCTGGCCCTCCAAAGAGGAAAAAACAGTTCTCAAATTATAGGTCATGTTACATTCCCTTCACTTTTAGCAACATCCCTCATTTACCCTTCTTCTGACTTCAGGGCCATGATAAAATATTTGGTATTTGCTATTGCTTTCTTTCCAACTGAGCATGGCCATCTTCCTCCCCTTCGGGGCACCTCCTCTTATAGGTGCATAACTCTCTGCTCCCTAGACTTTGGCCTTTTCAGACTCTCCTCCCTTGCTCTAAAACTTTTCAATCCTCCTCCCTCAGCTTCCAGAAAAATGTGTCCCTCCTGAACACTCTTTCCCTGAGAGGTGGCAAAGATGATATACAAATAATTGCTAGTGTATTCACTGAAATCTTTCTTCTTTCAGAGAGGCACTAGGAAATTTAGTTAAAGGGAACTTGATTAAACAAGGATCTTCCAACATCTTCATGTTTAATGGCTGAGGCTGCCTCTGCTTTACATAGGTAGAAATGTCACTGTGACTCAGCAAAATCTAAATGGCAGTAGGCTGGAGTCTAGAAATAACTCAATTTAGAAGTTAAACAATTAGTATCTAAAACATACATCCCGAGAGATCTTTGCAAAAGTGGCACAGAAAGTTCTTGGTGAAGAATAGTATTTGAATAGCACATTTTTAAAAAATGACTCATACAGTAGAAAACACGACTGAGTGACTTCACTTTCACTTTTCACTTTCCTGCATTGGAGAAGGAAATGGCAACCCACTCCAGTGTTCTTGCCTGAAGAATCCCAGGGACAGGGGAGCCCGATGGGCTGCCGTCTATGGGGTTGCACAGAGTCGGACAGGACTGAAGTGACTTAGCAGCATACAGTAAGTAATCAAAAAATAATTCAAAAACTTTGTTCTTTTATGACATCTAGTCAAAGCTATGGTTTTTCCAGCAGTCATGTATGGATGTGAGATTTGGACTATAAAGAAAGTTGAGTGCTGAAGAATTGATGCTTTTGAACTGTGGTATTGGTGAAGACTCTGGAGAGTCCCTTGAACTGCAAGGAGATCCAACCAGTCCATCCTAAAGGAAATCAGTCCTGAATATTCATTGGAAGGACTGATGCTGAAGCTGAAACTCCAATACTTTGGCCACCTGATGCAAAGAATTGGCTCATTTGAAAAGACCCTGATGCTGGGAAAGATTGAAGGCAGAAGGAGAAGAGGACGACAGAGGATGAGATGGTTGGATGGCATCACTGACGCGATGGACATGAGTTTGAGTAGGCTCTGGGGTTTGGTGATGGACAGGGAAGCCTGGCATGCTGCAGTCCATGGGGTCGCAAACAGTCAAATACAACTGAGTGACTGAACTGAACAGATGACAAATATATTACTCATACTAATTGACTAACTAGAGATTCATCTAATTTAATAAATCTGAATAACATGTTAAGTTAAGTTGCTCAGTCGTGTCTGACTCTTTGCAACCCCATGGACTGTAGCTCACCAGGCTCCTCCATCCATGGGATTCTCCAGGCAGGAATCCTGGAGTGGGTTGCCATTTCCTTCTCCAGGGGATCTTCCCAACCCAGGGATCAAACCCAGGTCTCCCGCATTAGAGGCGGATGCTTTAACCTCTGAGCCATCAGGGAAGCCCGAATAACATGTAGGCCATCTGTTCTAACCCTACCAATTTCCAATTGAAAAAAATTTAGTCCCCAAGAGGAGAACTGACAAAACCAGTTTAATCATCCTGGTCAGAACCTCCTACTATCTTCCAGGCTAGTAGCCACTCATATGTCCCAGCTCAGGATGAAGAAAGGCAGACAATCCATTGGCGAGTCTGTGTCTCTCCTTTTGAGAACAAAAGGAAAAAATGAACCAAGTTCCAGAGTTGCAAAGGAATGGGAAGACTTCTTGGGAATGCTAACTCCCAGGCCTCACACTTGAGTGACTAAATCTAAAGAAGGGATTGTACTCTGAGACGACTTTAATGCATACCAAAGTCTGAGAAGCACTAACTTAGAAAATGTTTAAAAAAAAAAAAAAAGTGATGGAATTCCCTGAAATATTTAGGGGAAAAAAATGTGTGTGTGCATGTGTGTGAATATACACGTGCACACAATTTAACCCTTTCAAAAATCTTCTTTCAAATGTATTCACCATTTTTAGGTTAAGTTCTAATTGGATTTTTCCTAACCCTCTTGCACTGTTGGTGGGAATGTAAACTGATACAACCACTAAGGAGAACAGTATGGGGGTTCCTTAAAAATCTAAAAATAGAACTACCGTATGACTCAGCAGTCCAGCAATACTGGGCACATATCCAGAGAAAACCGAAATTCAGAAAGACACATGCACCCCAATTTTTGCTGAAACATTATTAACAACAGTCAGGACAGGGAAGCAACCTAAATTGGTCTCTTTCAAATTCACCTATTTATGCTCTGTCAAATTATTTTATATTTTTACACACACAAAAAAAACCTTTTGGATTAAATTACACTATAGTCTCACAATTATATTATGTTCAGTCCACTGATTAGTGAGATCAGTAGGACTGCTCCTGATCTCTGATTTGAGGCAATTTTTAGCTAAAGGTATTATTTTAGTTCATCATTTTTAGTGTTTAACATGGAAACTAGCAAGTCAGACAAGAGGTTTAAAAATATAGTGGTTAGTAATAATTTGCATTATTCAATTAATTTAAATGCATGAAAAATCATTATAAAACACACAAACAGGCAAAGAAATTTTCAAAAGCCCTTTCAGAACTGGCATTTATTCAGTTAGTGCTTTGCATAAAATCATTAAACGTAGAAGTTTAAAAAAGGAAAATTTCATATTTTCTTATGTTATTTTCATAAATGGATGGATTTTTTTTACTCAATTCAGTTCCCAAAATCTATGATAGAATGTTATTTCAACAAATTTAAAATAATGAAATATTATTTAGGTAACTTCTTGGACCAACAATAAAAAGTACTACTCAAAATGGAAACAAACAACTGCTTGATCTATATCAGTGATTTTTTTTTTTTCTAATTTCACATTACACTAGATTCCATTCTAAGTCTACTTGGAAATGTCAAATGTATTTTTATTGATAGAATATTGAAGTTTTTTACTCAGTCATCAAATAAATTGAATTATTAGGAACGTACTACATATTGGATGTTCTTCTGGGCAGTGGGGATTTATATGGCAATTAGTAAAATAAGCAAGCACTTGATCTGTCAGAATTTACCTCCAACCTTATTACAGTTCACAATGCATGTAATATTTTACCTTCAATTATAAATGTGAAAGTTTGTTTAAACAGTAGTTGTGGTTTTTGTGGGAAAAGCTCTACTTTATAAATGTATGTAATTAATGTTTGAGTTAAGAGGATTCTAGATATTCAGGCCAAATGCCAGCAAAAGAAGAGAACTCTCACTCCAGCCTCTCTGTGCCCGGCACTGGGAGCGCATCTGTTTTCTGGGGTTCAGTATTCCTTTCTGGGTTGACTCTCTTGCTAGATCATTCTTCCCTATGTTGAGTCAAAACTTCATCTCAGTAACTTCAACCCATTGACCTAGGTTCTGTTTTCTGGAAAGATACATGAAATAAATAAAATTCTACTCTCAAGCAGCAGGTCTTAATTATTTTTGCACTACAATCATGTCTCTCATTATTCAAGATTTTTTTAAAAATCTACTTCTTAAAAGACAAAAGTTACTCACTTGAGTCAGTTCAGTTCAGTTCAGTCACTCAGTCGTGTCCAACTCTTTGCGACCCCATGAATTGCAGCACGCCAGGCCTCCCTGTTCATCACCAGCTCCCGGAGTTCACTCAGACTCACGTCCATCGAGTCCGTGATGCCATCCAGCCATCTCATCCTCGGTTGTCCCCTTCTCCTTCTGCATACAGATTTCTCAAGAGGCAGGTTAGGTGGTCTGGTATTCCCATCTCTTTCAGAATTTTCCACAGTTTATTGTGGTATTTTCAATGGGTGGAAAAAAGGAAGGGAGGCAGGGAGGGAGCGGTGGGAGAGAAAGAAAAAGAAAATAGCACCATAGCACCATCTGTTGTTGCAATGTGTCACTGCAGCCTGCTAAATGGGGCTTAACACCTGCGCAAGTCCTTTCTGGGACTATTACTGACCCTGAGTATGAAGAAATGTGGCTTTACAAGTGGGTGCACTCTTCCGACTCCTCTCACAACTCTAAAATATTAAGTTTTATCCCCATGTCCTTGATGAACCATGAAATCTTAAAGACATGTGAAATGAGTCCCAAGCTAAGTTTAGTGTGTGAATCTGAGGTTGCTCTAAACACATATCCAACAACCATTTAATTAAGGCCATTCTGCAATTATTGCATACTATGTTAAGAATAATGGGGAGAGGTAAATTGTTCATTTAAATGAGTAAATCTTATAATGTGAATTACATCTCAATAAAGCTGTCAAGAAAAAAGATTAATATTAATAGCAGTGAGGTAGAGGGAATGGAGGGAGAAGGCAATGGCACCCCACTCCAGCACTCTTGCCTGGAAAATCCCATGGACAGAGGAGCCTGGTGCCCTGAAGTCCATGGGGTCACTAGGAGTCGGACACAACTGAGCGACTTCACTTTCACGCATTGGAGAAGGAAATGGCACCCCACTCCAGTGTTCTTGCCTGGAGAATCCCAGGGACGGGGGAGCCTGGTGGGCTGCCATCTCTGGGGTCGCACAGAGTCGGACACGACTGAAGCGACTTAGCAGCAGCAGCAGAGGGAATGGAGTGAAAAATATTTAGAAGTGAAACAAAGAGATCAAACAAAATAGTGAAAAGAATAAAGATGCAAGTGACTTGTCTCAGGAGGCATCAGGAAGGCTTGACGTTAGCAAGGTGGCGCTGAGGGTGAGACACACTATTGCAGGGGCAGTAGAGGCAAGGGTGTAATTCCAAATAATAGAAAGGGCTAGAAAATCCAGTCAAGGCTGCCAGCCTTCTATGCATGTAAACTCTACAATCCCCGACCAGGATTTAGGCAGACGCATGATTAGAACTCAAGTGTCCACACTGGAGAAGTTTAACCTTCCAACAGGTTCCTTGAGTACAGAAATCTGTTAAGAGCTCTGCAGTTTTGCAGTCTTTGTCACAGCCTGCCAGGAGTCAACAGGGCCCAAACCCCTGGAGCTGAAGTTCCTGGGAGAGACCCAGTCATCAGGTACAGGGCCTTAACAGAACAAAGTAAAACTGCAAGCCCTCCTGAAAAAGAAGGAACCAACTAGATGCTAACCAGCAACTCAGAGGGACCTTCAACTTATCAGAGACTAAGTACCAGCTTACAGATGAGGGCTAATGAGCAAGCATCCATCCCCTGTTCAAGGCTGCAACAAGTGGTCACTGCAGGACCCTGTTGTCACAGCGTTCAGAGCTAGGGATCTGAAAATTGTTTACCTCGTCTGGGTAGAAAGTGTCAGAAGATGAGCATAGGAAGCATGCCTGCCTGCCTGACACTGGAGCACTTTAATAATTTTTTTTCTCTGATATGGTCAGTCATGGAACTTGGGTAGAAACAGGGGTAAACAGAGGGTACAGGTTGGGGGTTTGGTGGACTCAGCTGTGAGGATGAGAGAGAGGTTCAGGAAGGATGAGAGCAATGGGCTGAAAGTCAACATATTTGGAGTGATGTTTTCCAAAGTATACGGAAGGCAAAGAAAATCACTTTTGAGTGAAGAAAGTGGTCATAGCTTGGGGCAGGTAAGCTCTGAACTAGATCTCAACAGCTGGGGTGCATGTGGGACGGGAGCAGGGAAGAAGGAGGGCACTGAAGCAGAGGACAGCAGGGAAGACAAAGGCAGGGGGAGCTTCTGTGGCCAGAGAGAGACTGGCCCAGAACCGCACAGAAATGCTGTGAGAAGACAGTGAGAGAGAAGATGATGTGGGCTTGGAAACTGAAATTTAGAACAGATGAGACTTTAAGAAAATGACGTGCTCATTGGACTTGAATGCAATACATTTGGGGTGGGTCTGATCTCAGGGAAAGAGGAATGACTGCATCTCAGACACCATCAGAACAATGAAAGTGATACAGCATCCATCACTGCCACGCGCCATGCTCTGTCCTGGGTGCTTCACTCAACCCACTGTCTTCTCTTACCAAATCCATGGCTAAGACCTCCTAATTTTTTTTTTTCTACTTTTTTCAATTCTCCAATCCATTCTCCCACAAAGCATTTGCATAGTTCCACCTAAAATTAAATCAGATATGTCAGTTTCCTGCTCAAAACTCAATGGCATTTCCTCTTGGGAAAGGAAAAGTCACTAAAACTTACCATAATCTGTAAGATCGGAAGTAATTTGGCCCCTTCTGACTTCACTGTGAATTCATGAAGACAACACTTGCTAGGTCCTAGCCATGCTGCTTTGGGGAAAATTAGCAAATATTTCAAATATGCAGGAGATACAAAGAATTTTACAAGGAATACCCTTGTGTGTTCTATCACCCATCCTCAGAGATAAATCATTTTAAAACGAGTATGAATCTCACAAATAAAAAGCTGAGCCAAAGAAGCTGGACACAAAAGGGTATATGCTGTACCAATTCCAATCTTGCTATTTTCCCAATCAGATAGGGCAGTCCATGGTGTTAGAAATCAGAATAGTGTTTATTTTAGGGGCAGGAAAAAAGGAGATAGTGTTTGGGTGCGGGCATGTGGCAGGTTTCTGAAGAGCTGGTAAGGTTCTGTTTCTTGATTTGGGGATGAGTGTTCACTCACTGGGTGATAACTCATTGAGCTGTACATTATGATACAGGTTATTTTCTGCACCTATGTGTTGTACTTCAACTAAGTATTTTCTAACATTTTATAGGGTTAACATTTCAGAAAAATAATACTAATTAGAATAGCTTGACATTAAAAAGTATATCAAAAGATGATTTAATAGCATAGTTCCAATTCTAAAAATCTTCATTTAATAATAAATTCTTAAATTATTACTATTTTCATTTATTGAGCAAATATTTATTTCCTACTAGTTGTCACATACCCACACTGTTTAAACACAGAGATCGGTCCCTGCCTTCAGCAAGCTGACCTAATATACTAGTGATGTGATGAAATCATGCATCCACTGAGTACCCAAATTGGGAAAGGAGTACATCAAGGTTGTATATTGTCACCCTGCTTATTTAACTTATATTCAGAGTACATCATGCAAAATGCAGGGCTGGATGAAGCACAAGCTGGAATTCAGAATGCTGGGAGAAATATCAATAACCTCAGATATGCAGATGACATCATCCTTATGGCAGAAAGAGAAGAACTAAAGAGCCTTTTGATGAAAGTGAAAGAGTAGAGTGAAAAAGTTGGCTTAAAACTCAACATGTAAAAAACGAAGATCATGGCATCCAGTCCCAACACTTCATGGCAGATAGATGGAGAAACAATGGAAACAATGAGAGATATTATTTTCCTGGGCTCCAAAATCACTGCAGATGGTGACTGCAGCCATGAAATTAAAAGACACTTGATCCTTGTAAGAAAAGCTATGACCAACCTAGACAGCATATTAAAAAGCAGAGACATTACTCTGCCAACAAAGGTCCATCTAGTCAAAGCTACGGTTTTTCCAGTAGTCATGTATGGATATGAGAGTTGGACTATAAAGAAAGCTGAGCACCAAAGACCTGATGCTTTTTGAACTGTGGTGTTGGAGAAGACTCTTGAGAGTCCCTTGGCCTGCAAGGAGATCCAACCAGTCCATCCTAAAGGAAATCAGTCCTGAATACTCATTGGAAGGACTAATGCTGAAGCTTAAACTCCAACACTTTGGCTACCTGATGTGAAGAACTGACTCATTGGAAAAGACCCTGATGCTGAGAAAGATTGAAGGCAGGAGGAGAAGGGGACAACAGAGGATGAGACGGTTGGATGGCATCACCAACTCAATGGACATAAGTTTGAGCAAAGTGTTGGTGATGGACAGAGGAGCCTGGCCTGCTGCAGTCCATGGGGTCGCAAAGAGTCGGACACAACTGAACGACTGAACTGAACTGAACTGAACCTACAATGTGAAAACTGAGAAAGTCCTTCCATCCTTTACAAACATATTTATTTACACAGTGGATCTACTGCAAAACATTTCTCATCTTGATTAAAAGATGTAGAGCTGAAAAATGGTAAAAGTTATGTCTTCTTTAAGAAAAAAGATGGATTTCCCTGGTGGGTCCAGTGGTTAACAGTCTACCTTCCAGTACAGGGAACATGGGTTCGATCCCTGGTCTGGGAAGATTCTACATCCCACAGAGCAACGAAGCCCATGCAGCACAACTGCTGAGACTGCGTGCCGCAGCTACCGAAGCCACGGCAGTGAGAGGCTCCCACACCGCAACTAGAGAGCAGCTCCCACTTGCTGCAACTAGAGAAGGCGAGTGCAACAGTGAAGACCCAGCGCCGCCAAACGTAAATGAATCATTAAAAAGAAAAAAAGGAGTTCAGTCAGTGATGCGTTTAATAAATAATACCCAGTACCACTCAGTGAAAAAACAATGAAGGTAATAAAGGTTCTACTAAACTTTTATTACATTAATTGCATACAGTTATAGTAACCAGGTTAGCAATATAGAGGGAAGTACCTCTGTAAGACTGACTTGAAAGGATGGTTTAAAATTATTTCTAATTAGCATGAAAGTGAAAGTGAAGTTGCTCAGCCGTGTCCAACTCTTTGCGGCCCCATGGACTGTAGTCTACCAGGCTCCTCTGTCCATGGGATTTTCCATGAAAGAGTACTGGAGTGGGTTGCCATTTCCTTCTCCAGGGGATCTTCCTGACTCAGGGATCAAACCCAGGTCTCCTGCATTGCAGGCAGACGCTTTACCCTCTGAGCCACCAGGGAAGCATGGAACTATTCTAATTAGCATAGTGGCTATTAAAATATTTGTTATAAATTACTTGAAAGCACATTTTTCCTTTTGGATAAGGAAAGCATTTTCATACCCACTGCTAACCATGTGCTCACGTGTCTACACACCATACAGTATCCTTTGTTTATAGGTAAAACTAGCACCAAGTAATGAAACTGACTTTTGTTAATGCTTTAAAGAATATTCACTGATTTATATCAATCTCACTAACATCAAAGACACAAAGATTCCCTTCTGAATTCACTGCTTCAACTAGTGGTTATCAGTCCTGTATGCTCATGTCTTGAAAAATATAGATTTCTGGGCTGCCCTTGAGGCTTCTGATTTAGTAGGACTGCTGTAGAGTGTATATACCATCAACATTGGTTTAAACCTGTCAATTGACAGGAATTCTAAGTAAAGGATCCAAATTTACAAGATTATTACTGCTGACATTCTATTTTCTTTTTCTAAACTATTTCTGGCATTTCAGCAGATATCAAGCATAAGTAAATATTTATTCTAAGTATTTAATTGAATGCCTTTATTTGATTACTGCAAAAAAGTAGAAAACAAAATTATTAAATAAAAATAGTGATGACACATTTAAAATATTACTTATACATCAAAATGATTTAAAGAGAAAATGAAAACAGTGTTGGCACAATCTAAAAAAAAAGTTGTAATGTGTAAATGTATATTTATTTCACCCTTACAATATAGACTGTGTTTTCTCTATTATATATGGAATTTGTGTATTAAAGACTAAAACTTTGGAATAATAGAAGACTGTATTCACATTTGGCAAATTTTTATTTAATCATAACAGTTTACCAACAGAAATAAATAGATGGGATATACTTTGTATGAAAATTGTGTTATCTAAAACCTCACAAAGTAGAGGCTATCCACATTAACTGGTCAGGTCTAATATATAGTATTGTTAAATCTAAATGTTTTCAGGATAAAATTCACTATCATTTTAATAACAGTTGAATTGGTCATCAAGTAATCTTGTTTTAGAAGTGGTTGTTTTGGCCACTGTAGTTATATGCCGGCAGTTATTGACATTACAGTCATCTATGGTACTAATACTATAGTTTCTGGTATGAGAACAATAACAGTAGACATTAGGATTTCACTTCCAAGCATCTTAACTGGAGCTCCAATGGAAGGGGTCATTATGAATTTTCCATTTATGTAAGTGGATGTGATGTTGTGAATTGGTAGATTTACTGTAAATAGAGGCAGCATTGGTTCAGATGAATAAGTAATGGATAGCTTTGAGTGCAATATAAGTAGAAGTTACAGTGCTTATAGATTCAGCCAATAGGGTAATAAAGGGTTTAGTGAGAATTGTATGTTGTAGTAATATATACACTATAAACGGCGATGTTGTAGAAATGATGAAGTGACTGTATGAAGACTGTATGAAGAAATGATCGTATGACTGTATGGCTAATTGATGTGGTGGTCCCTACAGCAAAAGTTCAGTAGACATTGTAGCCAGCATATCTTGTTGATGCAATGTTATTGTGGCTATGAATTCATTTGAAGGGGCAGTGAAATTGCTAACTCTGCTGTGATAGTAAATCACTTAACTGTGGTTGCACTTTCTATTAACAAGTATTGTTTATATTACAAGGTTATGGAGATTATTATTTCAGCTGAGGTCATTATGGTGCTGTGATTAGAAAGTCAGCTGAGTTGGTAACATCTGTGTTGACTTTATTTTAATTAAGGAGGTGGCAAAGAGAATTGAATATAATGTTTACATTATGTCAGAAAGCAGACTAGATTCACTTGCTGAGACAGAGGTAGCAATTGTGGTAGTGCAAAATCATGGAATAGCAAAGAATAGTGTCTAGAGATTCTGGTAAGCTGATACTGTAGGTTCATTTCAAATGAAAATAGTTCAGACTTGAGTTGAAATTTTTGAATGATTTGTGCCGTTGTAGCTTCAGCTGAGTAGGAGGGTATACTATTGTGATCAGAAAGGGCTGAACTGGAAAAGTATTATAATAAGAGAAGGTTCAGAAAGAGATCCAGAACTCTGGATCTTAACTGGTCACAGATCCAGTTAATATGAATCAGGTACTCATGGACACTGAGTGCAATTAAAATACTAATTGCAGTTGTGGTAATGCCCTCAGTAAGGGACGGTGACAGGGTAAGGTTAAAGATGGTGCTAAGAGTTTTCCTGGTGGGTTCAAAAGAGGAGGTGGTTGATGCTGTGGCTGTGTTTTCAGCAGAAGTTGTAGAAGGATACTGGTTGGTGGTGGTTGTGGTTGTAGCTGCAGTGGTAGTACTGGTAGGTTCTGTGGTAGAACACTAAGTTTAAATGGCAGATGGTACCATGGCTGTGGACTGAGTGGAGGTCCTAGTGGTGTCTGTTGTGGTTGAAACTCATTGGTGGTGCTGGACACTGTTGCAGAAGTTGTTTCAGCTGAAGTGGTGGCAACAGTGGTAGTTGGGGGTTCAGTAAACATGAGGGAAGCAGTGGTGGCTATAGAGGTTGTAGCCTCGGTGGTAGTGGTGGCAGTTGTTGTGGTAGCTGGTGCAGCTGAAGCATTGGCAAGTGTGGTGACTGAAGTTTCAGTAGAAGTGGGAGCAGCAGTGGTGGTTGCGGTGCTTGTAGCCTCAGTGGTAGTGGAGTCAGTTGTTTGGGGTAGTTGGTTCAGCTGAAGTGGTGGTTCTGGTTTCAGTAGATGTGGGAGCAGCAGTGGTGGTTGTTGTGGCAGTGGCGTCAGTTGTGGTAGCTGGTTAAGCAGTAGTGGTGGCAACTGTGGTGGTGGTACTTTCAGTAGATGTGGGGGCAGCAGTGGTGGTGCTTGTGGTTGTGGCCTCAGTGGTTGTGCTGTCAGTTGCGATAGTTGGTTCATCTGCGGTGGCAACTGTGGTGGTGGTAGCTTCAGTAGATGTGGGGGCAACAGTGGTGGTGGTTGTGGTTGTAGCCTCTGTGGTAGTGGTGGCAGTTGTGGTAGCTGGTTCAGATGAAGTGGTGGCAATTGTGCTTGTTGTAGCTTCAGTAGATATGGGGGCAGCAGTGGTGGTGGTTGTGGTTATAGTCTCAGTGGTTGTGGTGGCACCAGTTTCAGGAGATGTGGGAGCAGCAGTGGTGGTTGTGGTTGTAGCCTCAGTGGTAGTGGTGTCAGTTGTGGTAGTTGGTTCAGCTGTAGTGGTGGCAACTGTGGTGGTGGTACTTTCAGTAGATGTGGGAGCAGCAGTGGTGGTTGTGGTTGTAGCCTCAGTGGTAGTGGTGTCGGTTGTGGTAGTTGGTTCAGCTGTAGTGGTGGCAACTGTGGTGGTGGTACTTTCAGTAGATGTGGGAGCAGCAGTGGTGGTTGTGGTTGTAGCCTCAGTGGTAGTGGTGTCAGTTGTGGTAGTTGGTTCAGCTGTAGTGGTGGCAACTGTGGTGGTGGTACTTTCAGTAGATGTGGGAGCAGCAGTGGTGGTTGTGGTTGTAGCTTCAGTGGTAGTGGTGTCGGTTGTGGTAGTTGGTTCAGCTGTAGTGGTGGCAACTGTGGTGGTGGTACTTTCAGTAGATGTGGGAGCAGCAGTGGTGGTTGTGGTTGTAGCTTCAGTGGTAGTGGTGTCAGTTGTGGTAGTTGGTTCAGCTGTAGTGGTGGCAACTGTGGTGGTGGTACTTTCAGTAGATGTGGGAGCAGCAGTGGTGGTTGTGGTTGTAGCTTCAGTGGTAGTGGTGTCGGTTGTGGTAGTTGGTTCAGCTGTAGTGGTGGCAACTGTGGTGGTGGTACTTTCAGTAGATGTGGGAGCAGCAGTGGTGGTTGTGGTTGTAGCTTCAGTGGTAGTGGTGTCAGTTGTGGTAGTTGGTTCAGCTGTAGTGGTGGCAACTGTGGTGGTGGTACTTTCAGTAGATGTGGGAGCAGCAGTGGTGGTTGTGGTTGTAGCTTCAGTGGTAGTGGTGTCGGTTGTGGTAGTTGGTTCAGCTGTAGTGGTGGCAACTGTGGTGGTGGTACTTTCAGTAGATGTGGGAGCAGCAGTGGTGGTTGTGGTTGTAGCTTCAGTGGTAGTGGTGTCAGTTGTGGTAGTTGGTTCAGCTGTAGTGGTGGCAACTGTGGTGGTGGTACTTTCAGTAGATGTGGGAGCAGCAGTGGTGGTTGTGGTTGTAGCTTCAGTGGTAGTGGTGTCGGTTGTGGTAGTTGGTTCAGCTGTAGTGGTGGCAACTGTGGTGGTGGTACTTTCAGTAGATGTGGGAGCAGCAGTGGTGGTTGTGGTTGTAGCTTCAGTGGTAGTGGTGTCAGTTGTGGTAGTTGGTTCAGCTGTAGTGGTGGCAACTGTGGTGGTGGTACTTTCAGTAGATGTGGGAGCAGCAGTGGTGGTTGTGGTTGTAGCTTCAGTGGTAGTGGTGTCGGTTGTGGTAGTTGGTTCAGCTGTAGTGGTGGCAACTGTGGTGGTGGTACTTTCAGTAGATGTGGGAGCAGCAGTGGTGGTTGTGGTTGTAGCCTCAGTGGTAGTGGTGTCAGTTGTGGTAGTTGGTTCAGCTGTAGTGGTGGCAACTGTGGTGGTGGTACTTTCAGTAGATGTGGGAGCAGCAGTGGTGGTTGTGGTTGTAGCTTCAGTGGTAGTGGTGTCGGTTGTGGTAGTTGGTTCAGCTGTAGTGGTGGCAACTGTGGTGGTGGTACTTTCAGTAGATGTGGGAGCAGCAGTGGTGGTTGTGGTTGTAGCTTCAGTGGTAGTGGTGTCAGTTGTGGTAGTTGGTTCAGCTGTAGTGGTGGCAACTGTGGTGGTGGTACTTTCAGTAGATGTGGGAGCAGCAGTGGTGGTTGTGGTTGTAGCTTCAGTGGTAGTGGTGTCGGTTGTGGTAGTTGGTTCAGCTGTAGTGGTGGCAACTGTGGTGGTGGTACTTTCAGTAGATGTGGGAGCAGCAGTGGTGGTTGTGGTTGTAGCTTCAGTGGTAGTGGTGTCAGTTGTGGTAGTTGGTTCAGCTGTAGTGGTGGCAACTGTGGTGGTGGTACTTTCAGTAGATGTGGGAGCAGCAGTGGTGGTTGTGGTTGTAGCTTCAGTGGTAGTGGTGTCGGTTGTGGTAGTTGGTTCAGCTGTAGTGGTGGCAACTGTGGTGGTGGTACTTTCAGTAGATGTGGGAGCAGCAGTGGTGGTGCTTGTGGTTGTAGCCTCAGTGGTAGTGGTATCAGTTGCGGTAGTTGGTTCAGCTGTAGTGGTGGCAACTGTGGTGGTTGTAGTTTCAGTAGATGTGGGGGCAGCAGTGGTGGTGGTTGTGGTTGTAGCCTCTGTGGTAGTGGTGGCAGTTGTGGTAGCTGGTTCAGATGAAGTGGTGGCAATTGTGCTTGTTGTAGCTTCAGTAGATGTGGGGGCAGCAGTGGTGGTGGTTGTGGTTATAGTCTCAGTGGTTGTGGTGGCACCAGTTTCAGGAGATGTGGGAGCAGCAGTGGTGGTTGTGGTTGTAGCCTCAGTGGTAGTGGTGTCAGTTGTGGTAGTTGGTTCAGCTGTAGTGGTGGCAACTGTGGTGGTGGTACTTTCAGTAGATGTGGGAGCAGCAGTGGTGGTTGTGGTTGTAGCTTCAGTGGTAGTGGTGTCAGTTGTGGTAGTTGGTTCAGCTGTAGTGGTGGCAACTGTGGTGGTGGTACTTTCAGTAGATGTGGGAGCAGCAGTGGTGGTTGTGGTTGTAGCTTCAGTGGTAGTGGTGTCGGTTGTGGTAGTTGGTTCAGCTGTAGTGGTGGCAACTGTGGTGGTGGTACTTTCAGGAGATGTGGGAGCAGCAGTGGTGGTTGTGGTTGTAGCTTCAGTGGTAGTGGTGTCGGTTGTGGTAGTTGGTTCAGCTGTAGTGGTGGCAACTGTGGTGCTGGTACTTTCAGTAGATGTGGGAGCAGCAGTGGTGGTGCTTGTGGTTGTAGCCTCGGTGGTAATGGTGGTAGTTGCGGTAGTTGGTTCAGCTGAAGTCGTGGCAACTGTGGTGGTTGTAGTTTCAGTAGATGTGGGAGCAGCAGTGGTGGTGCTCGTGGTTGTAGCCTCAGTGGTAGTGGTGGCAGTTGTTGTGGTAGTTTGTTCAGCTGAAGTGGTTGCAACTGTGCTTGTTGTAGCTTCAGTAGATGTGGGAGCAGCAGTGGAGGTTGTTGTGGTTGTAGTCTCAGTGGTTGTGGTGGCACCAGTTGTGGTAGTTGGTTCAACTGTTGTAGTAACAACTGTTATGGTTGTTGTATCAGGAGATGCAGTGGTGGTTATGGTTGTAGCCTCAGTGGTAGTGGTGTCAGTTGTTGTGGTAGTTGGTTCAGCTGAAGTGGTGGCAACTGTGCTTGTTGTAGCTTCAGTAGATGTGGGAGAAGCAGTGGTGGTGGTTGTGGTTGTAGCCTCAGTGGTAGTGGTGTCAGTTGTGGTAGTTGGTTCAGCTGTAGTGGTGGCCACTGTGGTGGTTGTAGCTTCAGTAGATGTGGGAGAAGCAGTGGAGGTTGTTGTGGTTGTAACCTCAGTAGTTGTGGTGGTGGTTGTTGTGCTAGTTGGTTCAGCTGAAGCAGTGGCAACTGTGCTTGTTGTAGCTTCAGTAGATGTGGGAGAAGCAGTGGTGGTGGTTGTGGTTGTAGCCTCGGTGGTAGTGGTGGCAGTTGTTGTGGTAGTTGGTTCAGCTGAAGTGGTGGCAACTGTGGTGGCTGTAGTTTCCATAGATGTGGGAGCAACAGTGGTGGTTGTGGTTGTAGCCTCGGTGGTAGTGGTAGCAGCTGTTGTGGTAGTTGGTTCAGCTGAAGTGGTGGCAACTGTGCTTGTTGTAGCTTCAGTAGATGTGGGGGCAGCAGTGGAGGTTGTTGTGGTTGTAGTCTCAGTGGTTGTGGTGGCACCAGTTGTGGTAGTTGGTTCAACTGTTGTAGTAACAACTGTTACGGTTGTTGTTTCAGTAGATGTGGGAGATGCAGTGGTGGTTATGGTTGTAGCCTCAGTGGTAATACTAGCAGTCACTGTTGTGATTGGTTCAGAGGAAGGGGTGGCTGTCGCTGTTGTGCTTTCTGTTGAATCAGTGGCTGTCATACTGGTAGCTTCTGTTGATGTGGGAACAGCGGTTGTTGTCACAACAGTCGAAGTGGATATTGTGGCAGAATCTACTGTACTAGTGCCATCAGGAGTTTCAGAACTAGTAGACGAGGTTGAGTCAGTTGTTGTTGACACTGTCCCCTGGTTTTGAGGTATTTGTATAATAATTTGGGGATTATTATTTTTCCCATTATATACCAGACTCACTATCAATACTCCAATTGCTGTTGTTATCACAGAAGCTAAGAGAGAAGCCAGGAATATTTTCCACAGAGACCAGTCACTGAAGAAATTTCTTGTCATCTGGAAAGAATTTAATTAACATTACTGAAGTTGAAACCAAATGTTGCAAAATAAATTTATGCCATTGATAATCTTTTCATACATAGATTACTTCAGTGGAAGAATATATAAACAAAAAAAATAACCTTGTAGCCTGTAATATTATAAATATTGGCTCAAGCTTAAGGTTTCACTTAGAAAAGGCTTGGTCTTTGTAATAGGAATAAAGGAATATCCACTGATCTCTCTGCTTTCTTTTCATCATCTACACTTAAAACTAAAAGAAATAATGAATGTCATCTTAGAAACACTTTATTCCTCCCTCTAGCAAGAGAAGTATCTACAGTTGTGTAGCTGACTGCTCAGTAATCTGAGGGACCCCAAAGAGCACCTGATAAAAATTTCTCCCATCTTTGGCCAATCAGCTGTCAGAAACAGGTCTGCTTTGCAGCCTTCCATTTTAAAGGCATTAATTAATTGCTTTTCAAATATTCTAGCTAACTTCATACAGGCTAGTAACAGCAACATGAAATTCAGAGTTGAAAACATTTCTTGAAATCCAGCTTGTGCTGACATCAGCTATTTTCATTGGGTAAGATGCTTACCTCTTTGACATTCTTTCATCCATAAAAATCCATGTAATAAGGTTAGAATTGGGATTAATGTCTGTAAAATACTTTGTAATAAATCTCTCTTTGTTATTGTAGAGAAAATACTGCGTTGTATAAAACATGTAAGCCTTGAGATAAGGAGGTCTCGAATTTGAATTCTATGCCATTAATATTCTGAGCAAATTTCTTAACTTGCCTAATTTTCAACTTGCCTTATATCAAAAGTGGGGATAACGATGTCTACCTCCAAATGTTATTGAGAAATTAAAATAAGAAACACCCTTCAAATAAGATTTTTGCAGAAGGCAGTGTATTATAGTAATTAAGGGCATAGCCATTGGACTCTTAACAGATTCAGTTGTAAATGATATTAATAAATCTTTTACTGGATAGAGGTGGTATTTGGAAAGTTCCCTTTACATGTAAAGCCTCAATTCCCTTTAATAGGGTTGTTGTAAACAGTAAATAAAAAACAGTATGAGTAACATTTTCCTAACACTTTCTTAAGTACTTAAATACTTCTGATTTCACTAATGAACTCATTCTGACCCATTTCCTTTTGACTGAAAACGATTACTAAAGGAAACAGAGTGCATAAGTCTTTGGCGCATGTAGGGTAGCCCTTCAGTGTCCCAAAATATGAGACAGTCTCAAGCAATAAACCACAATTTGAGTGTTGAGAGTGACACCCACTAGGCAGCCAGGGACAGCTCAAGGGCACTGGGTACCAAGGCTAAGGAAATCTGGGGCACCAACTAAGAGAGTCCAGTGACTAAAAGAACCTCCTGTCCCATGTCATCTAGGCCTTAGAAGGAAATCAAAGGGCAAAGAGAGGAAGGACAATATTTCTATTTCAGAGGCAAAATCATCCTCATTTTTTGCTTGAATTTTTAAAAAGAGGAGCAAGATTAATCGAAACTCAATCTTAGACAAGTGCTATTATTGCTACTGTCTAGCTGGGTGAATTCTTACAAACAATCTCAACTGCCTAGACTACAGTGTTTTTCCATCTGTGGTTAAGAAAAGGCATCTAAAATAACTTTCAGCTCTCTGATTGGACTGCTTTGTTTGAGGCCATTAGAGATATATTCTCTAAATGAGTGTTTAGTCGTTTAGTTGTATCCACATCTGTGCAGCCCCATGGACTGTAGCCCGCCAGGCTCCTCTGTCCATGGGACTTCCCAGGCAAGAATACTGGAGTATTGTCATTTCCTCCAGGGAATCTTCCAACCCAGGGATTGAACCCCCATCTCCTGGGTCACCTGCATTGCAGGCTGATTCTTTACCCTTGAGCCATCAGGGAAGCCCATTCTCTAAATAATTCCCATCAAAAACCTTCTTCCACAATGTCTCTTGTCATCAAGAGTTTATCCTCTTATTTTATCAAAGTCTTTCTAAACTATTTCTAAAGCGGGGTTAATTAAAGGAGTGGTATGATCCAGAGTCAGAAGAATTGAGCCAAACTGCCAGGTGTCATTATCAATCAGTCAAAAATCAAGTTTTCACCTGGAGTAAGGGGTAGAATTCAGGAAGACTCAGGCATCAGATTTTAGGTGAAGAAAATAGAATCATGAGAGACAGTGTGAAGAATACAGGAAATCTGCCTCTGGGCACCAAACCAAGGTGGTACTAAATAGTTTCTAAGTCAACACATGAGGTCAGAGGCAGGAGGCTGACAGGAGGACCACAGTTAGGCCCAGAAGCAGGAAGGGAAGGAGCGTAAGGCAGATCACCCGCAGACTAGGGCCCCGGGGCCGTAGCACATGACTTCACTTTCTACCGAGCAAGGGTTGCGACCTCATTCACTGTCAGGGCATCGCTGTCATCACCTAGTCAGTCCTCCAAACAAAGGAACCCAAAACTTTGCTTTTTTTTTGGACACATATATTTTCCCTAAAAGTGAAGTGAAAGTGTTAGTCTCTCAGTAGTGTCCAATTCTTTGTGACCCCATGGACTACACAGCCTACCAGGCTCCTCTGTCCGTGAGATTCTCTAGCCAAGAATACTGGAGTGGGTAGTCATTTCCTGCTCCAGGGGGTCTTCCCCACCCAGGGATCAAACTGAGTCTCCTGCACTACAGGCAGATTCTTTACTGTCAGAGTCACCAGGGAAGCCCCACATATTTTCCCTAAACTCTATGTATGTTTTTTCTTTCCATTAAGATCATTAGCTCTTTAAATTAAGAGCCCCATAAATATGCCTCTATTTCATTTCTTCTCAGTGAAGACATGTTCAGAGGACATCGCAGATTTGCAAAAGAACAATGTTAATTGACTGAATTTTTTTCTCTAATATTAAATCAAGAGCACTTATATGTGGATTATATCATAACCCAGAGAAACACTGTCACCCCAAACATTACCTGACAACATTGAGATTCTCTGTTTGGAAATTCTGAATATCCAAGGGTCCCTGTGTTGGTGCAGACATCAGATAAATTGGGACCAGCATCACCAGTTACATCAATTGATGTTGTAAGCCCACATGCTGAACTGTGAGCTTCATAGTTTGTAAGGTTCGGTAATGGCTGTATATGGAAAAGAATGGGGAGAAATAAGATGCTACTGTATCTTATGTCTAAACTAATACAATTCTGACAAATGTAAGTTAGGTTGTGACATATTATGACATATTTGGTCAAAGAAGATCATTTGAAAGCTGACTGAGGAATAAATAAATATATTATACCTCTCAAAACAAGATTGCATTCAATTATTTTATATAATCATTGACATTAATTACAAAATATCTGAGCAAACTAGTAATAGAAGAGATTATTCCATAATTCACAAAGGGTAGCTCCGTAAAACCCAAGTTAACACCATAATTAATTGTGAAATATTTCACGCTCTCCCCGTGAGTTTGGGACTAACACAAGATATTCACTTTCACCACTTCCATTCAGTGTTACATTGGAGGTCTTAGCCAATGCATTGTTGGCAAAACAAAAATAAAGTTACACAATTTGAAAAAATAATAATTTATATGATTGTGTTTATAGAAAATCCAAAATAATCTACAGACAGAATGTTAGAATAAATGAATTAATGAGGTCAGTAAATACAAGATAAGCATACAAAAATCAAAAAAAGTTGGAGCGATCAGTATAAACTCATGTTCATAAAATACAAACATAGATGATTGCATAGAGAAGTATTTATAGGCATGTGTGTATACACAGGTTACTATATACGCATACATTTCCTTCCTTTGTCAGCTGAGGGGACTTAGAAGCAACAACACCCTTGCAGGAACAAGCACCCAGACCTTGGTTTTGATACCGTACTCTTACTTAGTAAAAGACATGAGGAATCTCTGGAGAAATGGCTAATGATAGGGCTGGGGTGGAAATTTACAAGATGAGCCTGGAGCATCTTTTAATACCAGAGATTAAGGAAATCCTCCCATGCTTCACCAAAAAATAATAATGATGATGATGACAGGTGTATGTCAGTATGTCAGAGTAACACAGGAATCAACTGAAAGAGCTCTCAATGGCCAAAGCTATTTGGAGCCAAAAAACTTAAAGTAGTACTGGATTATAACCCAAAGTAGAAAATAAACATCTGAGAGTCCATACTGATAAAATGATTAAACAAATAAATAATGCACAAGAACAGAAAGGGGGTAGTAAATAAAAACTAAAAAGTCTGAATAAAATATGGACTTTAAAAAATAACAGTGTATCAACATTGGTTCATTAATTGTAACCAATGTACGATATATTAATAATAGGAGACACTGTTGAAGGAAACAGGTGAGGGGGATGAAGAGGTACAAACTTCCAGGTGCAAAATAAATGAGTCACAGATATGAAAAGTGCAGTATAGGGAATATAGTCATTACATCATGAGAAACGCTGGACTGGAAGAAATACAAGCTGGAATCAAGATTGCTGGGAGAAATATCAATAACCTCAGATATGC
>SJYT01071729.1:402960-454237 GCA_006410635.1 Cephalophus harveyi
TTGGTGATGGACAGGGGGCCTAGCGTGCTGCGATTCATGGGGTCTCAAAGAGTCGGACACGACTGAGTGACTGAACTGAACTGACAGTAACATCGTAAGGGGTGGTCATTTTGAAATGTATAGAAATATCAAATCACTATGTTGTATAACAGGAAATAATATAGTAATGTAGGTCAATTATACTTCAAACACAAACAGAAAAACTCATAATAAAAAGAGGTCAGATTTATGGTTATCAGAGATGGGGTCCATAGAGAGAAGGGAGAATTGGATGAAGGCAGTAAAAAGGAACAAACTTCTAGTTGTAAGATAAATAAGTACTAGAGATGCGACGTACAATATGATTAATATAATTAACTCTGCTCTATGTTATATATGAAAGTTAAAAAGCAAATCCTAAGAGATCTCATCACAAAAATATATAATTGTCTGTCTATATGAGATGATGGATAATCACTAAGCAAATTGTAATAATCATTTAATCACGCATGTAGGTCAAATCATTATGCCATACAACTTAAACTTATGTGGTGCTGTATGTCAATTATATCTGAATAAAGCTGGAAGAAAAAATATAGGAAATTGGATCCTAGGTTTATGGGAATTCTCTATGTTTGCTGTTTTCTATGTTTAGAAAACTGTTCTATTCATTTGCTTTAAAACTGTACTGTTTGCAGTTTTCTATAAAGCTATAGCTATTTTCTAAAATAAAGTTTTTATTTTAATAATAATGTAACAATAACACAGTTACATTATTCAGTTTCTAGCACCCAAGATTTCTAAGTCTAATAAGACCAGTTCCATCTATCCACAACCTACTAACTAAAATTCCTCATATCAGAATGGGTGCTGTAGCCTTAACATTACTAATGCCATCCTCTTTTTTGAACAGAACTAGGCAGTCCATGAAAGACAAATCATTTAGGAATCTCTCAATATGCATTTTCTAGTTTCTTTAAGATTGTTTTACTCTTACCAGATCTTATGCTTCTTTGATGAAGCACAATAGACTTGAATTTGAGAAACATATATGCAGATAAATATGATAAGGATTAGAAGCTGGAAAATGCTTGGTACAAGCATATTCACCTGAGTCTTCATGGGGCAGGTAGCACAAAGGAGGAAGGGAAGGGTGTTGGGAAGATATAAACAAAGGATTTCACAAGCCTTCAACAGTGTTACTGATGTTGCTAGTTCAATCAATCTCTAAAACACACAATAATGCATACAAACAATATGCTTGTGCTATAATTATGTAATGTGGTAAATATCATTTAGTGATAACTGTAACTATAGTTGATCATGTACAGTATAGTATCAAAGTAGCACCCTGTTCAGCTTAAACTTACAATGCTACGTGTCAAATACATTCAAAGACTATAAAAACAAAAGACTTCAACTATATCTGTAATGGCTTATTTCTTAAATTTGGTGTTTGGTACATGCATGCTTATTATATTATTCTTTAAGTCTTTTAAATACATGTTGAATTCTTTTAAATAAATGAATTAAAAGGATGGGTTCAAATAAGAAAGGTTTTGGTGGTTAGGTGTGAACATAAAAAAAATTAGTCAAGTTCTGTTTTTCTAAAGGTACAATATCATGCCAAAGAAATAAAGAGAATAGCAATGCAGTGATACAAGTAAGGGAATATATGATATACACAAGCACATTAACAAATTCCTATCTGCTTTTAAATATGCAACTTTGAGAAAATCACAAAGATTTATATTTTGTAAAAGCTTGTGTTTCTCTATATTATTACTATCACTATTCTGCAGATATTCAGTTTGTGGCTGATGAATTTGAATATTTTTGGAACTATTATAATAAAATAAAAATTCATTGGCCAGACCAGTTTATCAGAATCAAAAATATTTAAGAGAAGGAAATTGGGGGGTAAGTGCACTGACAGCAGAGTAAAGTTAAAATTTTGAGCACTTGGGGAGCTATAAATTAGCTCCTAGTAGAAGTCAATAATCTCCATTGCACATACCCAAAATGCATTAGCTATGTTCACGGAATAAAATTTTAAATTCTATGCTCAAAACTTAAAAGAGGTCACCATTTCATGTTCCCTAAGAGGGAAAAACAAACTCCTAAATTTCTCTTTTTTTATGTAGATATCAGTTGCTCCTTTGATCCATTGGTGAAAATGGACCTCAATTGAAAAAAATTTCTGTACCATTATTTACAAACATCCAAATGTAACGTGAGATACTCAGTGGAGAAAATGCGTGCTCTTTATTCAAAAATTTCATCACTGTCTAGGGAAATCTTCAAGATGATTAATTCCTTAGTAAAGGGAGCTTTTTATCTGAGTATCTTGACACTGTGAAGACCTAATAACATAGTTGCAAGGCTCAAAGAGCCAGGAAGAATATCTTTAGGGGAAAAGAGTGCTGATCTCGAATCAAGAGAACACTTCCCCTGCCTTGTAACTTCCTTGTTAGTGCAGGGGGACAAAGATATTTTTCCTCAAAGAATAAAATTGTCCATTCAAACTTATACTGATTTCATTCAACACATTTCCATATGGCTCCAGTATCAAGGGCTCTCTAGTCAGAGGCAAAGTTTCATAAAAGGCAATCGCAAAACATACAGTCCTAATTTATTTCTTCTAAAACCATAAGCAATAGTCAAATAATATTGTATATAATTGAGTTCTACTATTTCCCTTGAATATAATTCTCTACTGAAAAAGAACTTCACAAGTAGTTAACTAGAGGCAAGTCTTTAACTAAAGGACTTGCTAGATAATTTGTTTCTTGTACCAAGACTTCACTTAAAGGATCATGTTCTAACTTTCAAAAATATATGAAATTTTTGAGCTCTGACAAATCTACATATTACACTAAAAGTCCAGGCAATTAATACAAAAATCTATATATCACATTTTAAAAACATAATTTGTTAATGCAATCAACTACAGATTGACCATATTGCACTTGAGTTACAATAAATGTAGAGAATTATTTGAACAGGTTAATAAATTGTTACCCCCCAAATTGCTAATACCTTAGATTAGTAAGAATTAAAATAAATTTCTTAATAATTCATGTATTGATATACAGAAAAAATACAGGTTTCCTAATTAACAAGTAGTAATAGAATAGCTGGAAATTGTTTTTCATGTAGAATTTTGATTAAGAATTCCTTTTGGGGAAGAACTAGGTTGTAATAAAAAAAAATTAGAGTTGTATTATTGTTGGAAACAAGACTGTGAACTGCCAGAACACACCACAGTGGTGCTGCCAATACTCACTGGCTGGTTTCCAGAGTCCTCAATATTCACTACGTATTTCCCACGTTTTCTGTCCATTCCTGAAGTGTCAAAATCACAAGCTTATCTCCAGAAACATTTTTCAGCCTGTTCATTGCTCTTTATACCTGGACCTAGAGAGATAATTGAGTTGATTAATATCCACTATGAGACATCGGTGCTAATGTGGATTAAACCAATAATAATTATTCTTTACGCGGAATCCACCTTACAGGAAGAAGTAGGGTGTTAGGCAATTATATGAGGATTCGAGAAAATCAATCCCACCTCTGTGATGACACCTTCAATACTATGCCACGAGACAGTTCGTCTGGTATAAAGAAACTGCAATTATACAATTCTTCCTTCTTTCTCCTATCACATCATTTCACAGAACTCTTCCATCTGACTTCAGGAACAGCCCAAGATAGAATTCTGAAATAAATGAATGTTGCTGTTGCTTCTTTACCAACCAGACATGAACATCTTTCCACTTTTACTGGCAACAACCTTTAGGTATTTGGAACCCTGTGCTCATCAAGTCTTGACCTTCTCGGGTTTCTTCCCAGCTTTAAAACTTTCCCAATCTATTCTCTTTCTCTGATTCTAGAAAAAAATTAATCTAATCTGATTTATACTCTTGGAAAAAAATGTATAATTTGGCTTATACTCCTCCAAGACCTGGTCTGATACATATGGCTAATCTGATGAACGAATCTCTGTGAGTATATTCACCAGAGTCCTTCTCTCCCCTTTTTGTGAAATCTATTCAATATTTGGCATAGTTACCAAAAAGATTAATTCTGATTTTGCTTGCAGTTTAGTAATAGGACATTTGGGTAGGGAGGCTTTTCTAACTTCTGCAAATTATACTCAAATGCAATGGACTTTTTTCTTATCTGTAGGAATATTTTTAGAGGGCTCTATACAATTATCAAGAGTTAAGAAATCGTTTTTAACCTCAAATAAAAAGTTATCACTCAGTTCCCAAAACACGTTTTTAGGGAATCCCAAATAAACTAGTATAGACGTTTGTTTATGAAGAATGGCACTTAAATAACCTAAAAGTTTAAAAATATCTCTTCAGTTTGTAATTAGCCCATAGTTAGTTTCTTACAAATGAAGCAACAAAGACAAAGTACTTACACTTTTTTGTTGAAAATGTCTCATGGAGCACTTTTTACCT
Source organism: Cephalophus harveyi (assembly GCA_006410635.1). Lineage (NCBI taxonomy): Eukaryota > Metazoa > Chordata > Mammalia > Artiodactyla > Bovidae > Cephalophus > Cephalophus harveyi. Next base: position 407,409 of record SJYT01071729.1, read on the forward strand.
GGCCAGATATCTATCAGGTTTCAAAGGCAATTACCTGATAATAGAGCTGAAAGAGGGCTAGGGGATCTTGTCGTTCAGCTTTGTCACTCTAAGGTTGAGAAAATTTGTATCCAAAGAGAGGAAGTGATAAGACCAGTTATGCGGGGGAACCCAGTTTCTTGTCTAATACTCTCTATATAATTAGCTTCTTAATAGCGACTTTGTAGAAAGATGGACAGCCTAGTAGGAATTCAGGCAAATGTCCTTTGACAATAAAATGAAACAAGGATTTCAAAGACGTGGACTTGCAAAGGATTCTAGATATGATGCCTGTTGTATACCTGAAGCCACCTGAGACTTACTGAACCAGACTTTCATGGGCAGAGGCTGGGAGCCTGAGTTTTTGGCCCAAGGTCAAGTAATCTTTATTTGAACAATGTTTGAGAAGTATTTTCCTAACCAATGATTCCAAGCAGGTGCATGGAGTGCCTTCATATCTTTATGGAAGAAAATTGTATATATGAAGAAACTTCAGTTTTCTCACATTAAAAAATGGGTAAGTTTTAAATTTCTTATTCCTTCCATAGCACTACTGCATCTCTTATAAGCAAGCACTGTGCAAGAGGCTGAGTACTCAACAGTGAGCAAGAGCCAAGATTCCTGCTCCACTGGAATAGAGTAAAATATATACTGATTATGTCTTAAAATATTTTTGATCATCTCTGTAAAGTTCTCTTATAAATGCATTCTTTAGATACAAGCTTCCATTGGAATCCACAGAAACAAAGTAAAATGGCCTTTGGATGTAGAGAATGTAAAAGGTGTGAAAAAAAACTATGAAAGGGATTTATTCTAGGGAGGAGAGAAAGACAGTGCTTTCCCCCTCCACAATGAAATGAAGGCGATGAAGCTATGGCTTCTATGACAGTATAAGAAGAGTGGTCATGTAGTGTATCACTCCAAACCAAAACACTTCTGAAAGCAAAAGGAAGCACTGTTAATAATTTAATTTTACAAAGACAGTACTATCCCCTATAAGCCAGAATATATGGTCACTTAGCAATACAGAATCCATGCAAGTTAAGAGATTCACTAGTAGATATCATGACCACTGGATAAGTCGATGAATTTAAAAATTGATTTAATACATTTAGTGAATAGATGTATACATCTAGTGAACAAACAATAACTTGATTAGAATACACAGTTTACTTGAACTTAAGAAAAATCTAGTGTGGCGTTGTGGTACTAACACACACATGCGTGTGTGCTTAGGCTTATCTGACTCTCTGCAACCTCATGGACTGTAGCCCACCAACCTCCTCTGTCCATGGGCTTTCCCAGGCAGGAACACTGGAGTGGGTGGCCACTCATCCTGGAAGGGATCTTCCCAACCCAGAGATCAGACTCAGGTTTCCTATATTACAGGCAGATTCTTTATCCTTTGAGCCACTTGGGAAGCCCCCACTAACACATACACACATATTTAAGTTCTCCAGAATGACCGAGAAGGTAAAATTCCAGAGTGTATGTCACCAACAAAATAATATCAAAATTCCACCCGGATTGTCATTAGCTGATGAACTGTTACATGAACCAAAGTAAATCGCTATGAACTTAAAAGTTTCAGCATAAAATTAGAACTTTATTTTTCCAAAGAATGCGTTCTATGCTTTTTTCACATCACAGACCAACAGTTAAAGTGGAACACACCTGGATTACCACAACATGCAATACAGGTAACTCTCATTGGTATGCCAAATATCTCCTAGAAAATCTAATATCTGTAGCATTTTAAGCCAAAAAAAATTTTGAAAGTCTATATTAATTGAGAGTGGTTGACAGTCTTCTAACAACTGGTAATTTTTTTAGCCCAAAGAATGCAGAGCCTATTAAAAGGTCATCTGTTATAAAATGAACCACACTGTAGTCTTAAAGATTACAACAAAATTAATTTATTGATCAGGTCACTCACGTCAAATACTTTCATGACTGAAATTTCACCATGATCAGATACTAATCAAAATGCCTTTGTATTTCTGCTTTGGTCTTTCAGTATGATGACAACTAATTTGACAGATCCAACTCTGTCATCTTTAGCAATTATTTTTTTAGACCAGGGCATTAGTATAGTTCATTATGTTGTGTTGAGTGACTAAAATAATAACAGAGAACAGATTTCAAATGCTTCAGTAGAATATTTTATTCAGATATATATTTCCTATTAATTTAAATTTGATAAGGAATTCAAATGCAAAAAAAAAATTTGTAAAAGAAGTTTTTAGGTATTAATTCAAAATCAAACCAATGCAATTATTAGGGAAAATGCTGACTGAAACCACCCAACATGGCCAGGCACCAGAGTAACCATGTGCATGAGTTATTTTACGATAGAAGGTCCTGGTAAGGAACACGGAACTAACAAGACACCAGCAACTGGAAGAATCTGGGAAAGGTCAAAAGGAGAAACCACGTGTCTTACCACCTCCCAGAATCCTTCTCACTGGAATCCATCTTGGCTGAGGACTGCATGTGCCACAAGGATAACCATGAGTCAGAATGATTGGCCAGAAACAACCCAGAAACTAACCCCATCATCATAAAAAAGCAGTGCAACAAAGCAGTTCTCCTGGGTTCCCTTACCCTGCTGCTCTCCACCTGGGTTCCTCTTCCCAATAAAGCCTCTTGCTTTGCCAGTACGTGTGTCTCCTCGGACAATTCATTTCTGAGCCTTAGACAAGAGACCACTCTAGGGCCCTGGAAGGGGTTCCCCTTCCCGCCATACAATGACCATGCAAAAAAAGTGATCAAAGTGGGAGAGTGAAAAAATTAAAACTATCTGCACATTTGTTCAAGAAGCTACCTCTCTTGTCCCTCCCAACAAAAAACAAAAGCTTAGATAAATTAAGAGGTTATTTTTTCTTCCATAAATAGAAAACTACAGGAGGGCAGTTCGAGTGTAGATGAGAAATGAGCAAACGACAGTTTCCTCCCTTGTTGAAGAATGTCACTAGGGCACACTAAATGAGTGCTGCTCTGCACCTAGGTGGTTTCTGACTCAACCACATCTCGTCATTAATACTATTGACATTTCTTGCAAAGGGGTGCCTCTTCCAGTACATACCTCACTGATCAGATCTAATCCTCCTAATACCTTCCTGAATTAAATATCATTACCCCATTTTCATGATGAAATACCAAAGCATTTAGTGATATTTAACAAGGTTCAAGATAGGTCTGTGGCTCTGCATTCATTCAATCCAAGAAGTAGTTATTAAATACTTACTGCACTCACTGTGTCACTTTAGATGCTGAGAAAATCTGGGAGATGGAGGAGAGGGAAAAGTATTTATAAGCTTAATCTCTTACGGACAGAAAAAAAATTTTAGAAGCAACCAGAGAGTCTTGTGACAGGCCTCAGATATATGGAGGCAGCACGGTTGTTTACTAGCAGAAGGAAGGGAGTGTCATTAATGCTTGGAGCAGACTTGCCTTCTAGGGAGAGGATGCTGGAATTTAGACTCCGTTTATAGTACAGGCTTAGAAATTCCTGGGCAGAAGGTAAGACTTACAAGTTTTGCGGACTGGATCTCTGTCTGGGGTTCAAGAAAATGATCAGCATGAGAGAAATCAAAGAAAAATATCAAGATTTTTCAACATGTTCAATTCAATTGGAGAATGATCCTGAGTTTGCATATTCATTGCCATCTATGTCATGACTTGCCTACAGGTATCAGTGCAGTGGCACCTAGATAGATGAGACTCTAGTCCTAAAGGATAGAGATGAAGCTTCCAGTCCTGTTGGTGAACTCCTGGAAAATAAGCTGATTGCTAGGACAGGACTTCAGAAAGGAGATCCAGGAAGATCTGAGGCCTACAGAATGAGTCATAGAGATAGGACTTGGACTTGAAAATTCCAATAGCATACTTAGTTCTCAGATTTAGGGCATCATTAAATGTTGGAATGAGCACTGATCCCCAGTCACAATGAAAGTTGTACTAGTCATTCAAGTCCTTCCAATATATGATAGAATTGTACTTTTCACCCTCCTCGATTTCTCATCAGACTCCTTGAGGTCAGGCTTATTCTGGCCAGAGTTGTCAGTAGAAGAGAGGTGTATTACTCTAAGGCTAGAGCATTTAATGTTGAGACAAGTCAAAAGTTATGGTCAATGGTGCTGTTCCACAAAGGGCCAGGTTCCATTAGTCTGAGTTTCAGAAAGTGATATTGGAGCAAAGCCCATAGATGACCAGTAATAGGCAAGTAGTGTGACCAATAAATAAACCTTTGTTGTCAGAAGTCATTACAATATATGTGCTGTTTGTTACTGCAGCAAAACCTAATCTATCCTGAATGAAATATGGCTCCAAGTGGTCAGCAATGGGCTGCTACACCTCATCTCTAAACTAAACATTAGATATCAGGGCACTGGTGGTGTTGTTCAATCGCTAAGTCATATCCAACTCTTTGTGACCCCATGGACTGCAAAACACCAGGCTTTCCTGTCTTTTGCCATCTCCCAGAGCTTGCTCAAACTCATGTCCATTGAGTTAGTGATGCCATCCAACCATCTCATCCTCTGTCGCTGGGGAACAGCAGATGATTTGAACCCTAATGAGATGGGGAAACAGTGGCTGACTTTATTTTATTGTGCTCCAAAATCATTGAGGATAATTTTGCAGCCATAAAATTAAAAGACACTTACTCCTTGGAAGGAAAGTTATGACCAACCTAGACAGCATATTAAAAAGCAGAGACATTACTTTGCCAACAAAGGTCCATCTAGTCAAGGCTATGATTTTTCTAGTGGTCATGTATGGATGTGAGAGTTGGACTATAAAGAAAGCTGAGTGCTGAAGAATTGATGCTTTTAAACTGTGGTGTTGGAGAAGACTCTTGAGAGTCCCTTGGACTGCAAGGAGATCCAACCAGTCCATCCTAAAGGAGATCAGTCCTCGGTGTTCATTGGAAGGACTGATGTTGAAGCTGAAATTCTAATACTTTGGCCACCTCATGCGAAGAGCTGACTCATCTGAAAAGACCTTGATGGTACGAAAGATTGAGGGCAGGAGGAGACAGGGACGACAGAGGATGAGATGGTTGGATGGCATCACTGACTCGATGGACACGGGTTTGGGTGGACTCAGAGAGTTGGTGATGGACAGGGAGGCCTGGGGTGCTGAGGTTCATGGGGTCATAAAGAGTCAGACACGACTGAGCAACTGAACTGAACTGAACTAAATGTTCAAAACTGGGCTTTAACAATCTGGCCCGTCTCAGTCTTAGTGAAACTGGAATTTGGGCAGGACAAAAGCTACTGTGAGATGCTGGAGCAGACACAACAAAAAGCAATGTGGTGAAACTTGACAGTAAATACACAGAGGTAATGTTGTTCAAAATACAACATAAAGCAAAAGTGATGAGTAATACAGAACAAAGCAGTCACTGAAGGCTTCTTGGAGAATCTTGAGCCAGATCTTAAAGGATACTGGAGGTTGGCCAAAAGAAGTGAATGTGGGCACCATGAATAAAGAGACCCTCTGAGAGAGAAGTAGAGTGGGGGAAAGGAATGTGTGCTGTCAGGAAGATGCCAGAGAGCAGCCTGGGATGTGAGACTCCTTACTGATTGGTAGGCTCGGCTTTAAAGACTCTCATAAATCTCTTCCTCTGGTAACTACAGTAGCCTCATCACGAGCTTCCCCAGTCTACTCTCCTCCAAGGACAGAATGATCCTTAAACGCCAATCACATCAAAGATACCCCACTCAGTACCTTTAAGGATTCCCATTGCATGCAGGAAAAAAAAAAAAATCACAAATCTTTACCAAACCAAAAATGGCCCTACAAAGTCTAGCTACATATACTCCAGAACATCACCTTCACCACTATTTCCTACTTTCTCCACCCTTCAAACATGTTCTTCTTTTCCACTAATTTAATAGAAGCCTGACTCAAAGTCTCTGTCCACCTGTGTTCTTCTCCTTGGAAAGGCATCCCCTGACTCCAGAACCCCTTCCCCAAGCTCATTTCTACCCATTTGTGGCAGATGAAATAATGACCCACCAGAGAGGTCCACACCCTCATCTCCATGGATATGTTAGGGTACACGAGCAAAGGGGAAATAAGGTCACAGATGCAACTGAGACAGCTAGTCGGCTAAACTTAAAATAGAGAGATTATCCAAGTGGGTCCAGTGTAATCACAGGGTCTCTAAAAGCAGAAGAAAAATACAGAAGTGAGTCAGAGAAAAGAATATGACAATGGAAATAATGGTCAGAGAAAGTAAATTTTGGTGACTTTGAGGAGCAAGGGGAGCAGCCACAAGCCAAGGAATGTAGGTGGACTTTATCCAGAAGCTGGATAAAGAAAGAAAGTAGATTCTCCCCTGGAGCCTCTGGAAGGAACACAGCCCTGCCAGCACCTTGATTTTAACCCAGGGAGACCCATCCATGTTGAACTTCTGACCTTCAGAAATGTACAATAATAAATTTGTGCTTTTTTTAAACCATGAAGTTTTTGGTATTTCTTACATCAGTCATAGAAAACAAATACAGCATCCTTCAGGTTTCAGTTTAAATTTTATTCTTATTAAATCTTATTCTTTAACTTTCATAATCTTTATAATCTTCCCAGAACTGTGCTCTTTCTTAGTACTTATCATAGTTAATAGATACTGGTTATTTGTTTTTAATATTTATCAGCCCTTTTGGACTCCAACTTCCACAAGGATGGAGACTGCAGTTTTTATCTTCATTGTATTCTCAGCACCAACACAGTGCTTTGCCTACTGTGAGCCATTAATAAGGGTTTATTGACTAAACACAGAGTAGAAATTCACGTGCCTGCAATGCATTTTATAGGTTAAAGAAAAGGAGATAAAAAAGAAAATTGAAGTTCAGAGAGGTTGAACAATTTACTTAAGGTGCCCAATAACTCAGTTGCAGATTTGGAACTTGAATACCAGCGAGCTGATCTTGAATCTCAGGTCTCCCTTATATAGGTCTGCAGCTGGGTCATTCATGGTCCATTTCTTAGCAGAACCTCTGGGGGTAACTCTTATTGACAGTTATTTTCTCTCAGTGCGTAACTCTTTCCTCAACAGCTCATGTCTTTAAAGCAACTAGGAGTTCTGCACCTCACATTCAACATCTCCCAGAATTGACTGAGATACACTGTCTATGGCATCTAAACTTGCACCAAAATTAAGGCAAAAAAAAACCCTCAATATTTATTCATAAAATAAAAGAATGTTAGAATGATAAATATATAAGAATATTACTATTACTTTTACAAATGACACATTTTGTTCTTCAGAACAATTCACAGAGAGTCAGTTTAGTTCTCAACCCAACATCTAGCACAGTGACCAGGATGAAAACTTAATAAATGCTCAGTGAAAAACTGATCTCATTTCTTTGTATGTGCCCCTTTCTCCTCAGCTTTATTGAGATATAATCGGCATATATATTGCATAAGTTTAAGGTATATAATGTGATGAATACATACACACACACACACACACACACACACACACACACACACACACACACATTGTGAAATTTTTACCACAAAAGGTTAGTTAACACACTCTTCACCTCATATAATTACCATTTCATTGTTGCTGCTGTTATGGTGAGAATTTTAAAGATCTATTCTCATCCCACTTTTCAAGTATACAATATTAACTATAGTCACCATGCTGTGCATTAGATCCCAAAAATGTATTCACTTTATAACTGAAAGTTTTTTCCCTTTGAGCAACTTCTCCCCATTTTTCCATCCTCATGCCCTGACAATCATCATCCTATTTTCTGTTTCTATGAGCCTGAAATTTTTAGATTCTACACAAAAGTGAAATCAGACAGTATTTGTCTCTGACTTATTTTATTTAGCATAATGTCCTCAAGGTCTGCCCATGCTGTTACAAAAACCAGGATTTCCTTATTTTTATCGCTAAATAATATTTCATCATAAATATATATTATTAAGTATATATATATATAAGTAAATAAATATATATATATATTCCCTGATGGCTCAGTTGGTAAAGAATCTGCTTGCAATGCAGGAGACCCGGGTTCAATACCTGGGTCAGGAAGATCCTCTGGAGAAGGGAATGGCAACCCACTCCAGTATTCTTGCCTGGAGAATTCCACAGACAGGAGACTAGAGGGCTACAGTCCATGGGGTAGCAAGAGTAGGACACAACTGAGCAACTAACACTTTCACTTTCCCACTTTTCATACACACACACACACACACACACCATTTTCTTTATTGATGAGCACTTAATTTGCTTCCATATCTGAGCTATAGTGAGCAAGGCTGCAATGCATACAGAACTACAAATATCTCTTCAAGACAATGATTTCATTTCCTTTGGGCATATACCTAGAAGTGGACCTGCTGGATAATGTGGTAGTTCTATTTCTAACTTTATTTTGAGGAACTGTTTTCAATAATGGCTGTACCAATTTACATTGCTACAACAGTGCATCAGGGTTCCCTTTCCTCCACATCCTTGCCAGCACTTTGCTATTGCTGGTCTTTTTGATAGTATTCATTCTAACAGGTGCGAGGTGATATTTCACTGTGGTTCATTTGTATTTCCTTGATAATTAGGATGCTAAGCACCTTTTCTTGTACTTGACCATCTGCATGTCTTCTTCAGAGAAACAACCATTCAAGTATTTTGCTCAATTTTTAAAATCTGCATTTCTTTGCAAATCAAAATTATAATGAGATATCACCTCACACCAGTGAGAAAGGCCATTATCAAAAAGTCTACAAATAATAAATGCTGGAGAGGGTATGCAGAAAAGGGAAACTTCCTACACTGTTGGTGGGAATGTAAATTGGTACAACTACTATAATAGTATAGAGGTTACTTAAAAAGCTAAAAATAGAGCTACCATACAATCCAGCAATTCCACTCCTGGGCATATATCCAGAGAAAACCATAATCTGAACAGATACGTGCACTCCAATGTTCATTGCAGCACTGTTTACAATAGCTGAGATAAGGAAGCATTCTAAATGTACATAGACAGAGGAATGGATAAAGTGAAAAGAATTTGAAAGAGAATCTATATATATATATGGATGGATGGATACACACATATATATGTATAAATGAGTCACTTTTCTGTATACCTGAAACTAATACATTGCAAATCAACTATAGTTCAATATAATTTTTTAAATAGAAAAAATCTGAAAGAAAATACAATTTTTATTTTTCTTTTTTCTTCCAGTTTTATTAAGACATAATTGACATATAACACTGTATAAGTTTAAGGTATACAGCATAATGACTTGAGTTACATATGTCCTTAAATCATCATTTCTATTTTTAAATTAAGGGTTTTGGGTAAGAATCAATCAACTAGACAACAATTAGGCAGTGATGTCTTATTACCAGCTTCGCCATGATCTTTTAGGACTATGTACCAATGCATGCTAATCCATTCATTCATTCATGCATCCAGTAAGCATTGACTGAGCTTTATTCTGGGCCAAGCCTGTGTTAAGCACTTCATAAACATTCTACCATTTAATCCTCATGACTACATTTACTAGCAGGCAGTACTTAGTGACCCCTTTTCACTCACAAGAAAACAGCTTCTGAAGTGCAAGTAACTTGCCCAAAGTCACACAACCAGTGAGTAACTGAGCTTTCTGAAAACTATCCTACTTTCAAAACCCAGGTACACTGCCACCCCTGAGATGTAGCCTCTCCACATGGCCTCTGCTTGCTCCAGCTCCTCAGTCTCGCCTCTAAGTGACTCTCAAATAAGAGATTTGTAACTGTCTTCCCATCTCTCTTTCTAACATTTGAGCGCCTCAAAGAAAAGATTGATGCAGAAATTTTTTTTCCCCACCATTATCTCTTAGCTAAGAAACTAGGAAGTTAAACAAAGATGAATGTTTAAACACTTGGCCTCCACAAGGCCAGAAAGTATAATAGAGGATTTTTTCCTCTCTTTCCTTTTTGATAATAACAATTTAAATGGCACGTGAAAATTAATACAGTTAAAATTAGAGAGAAAGTGTTCCTCACCAGGCTCGGTGCTGAATGACCCCAGGTTAGGCCTTCCCTTTGCTGGGTGTCAGCCCCTGTGCAGGTACTGCCTGGCTCCAAGTCCACGCCACCCAAGGGCCAGGCCATCCAGCGCCTCCCAGTCCAGGCCTCACTGACAAGAGATGCCTCCTGTCTTCACACTCTCTCCAGGTAAGTGCACTTGCCATAAAAATCAGGTAAGCCACACAAAAAGGCTTGTTCCAGGATTAAGGGAGCAGCTGTGGAGAGAAGAAAATCCAGGACATAAGAATCCCCACAGGTTTGGATATTCAGGTTGTCAGTGCCTTCCAGGCCCTGGATCCAAAATACAGACCACAAAACCATCCCTGTCACAGGATGATTACAGACTAACATCTTTCCATCAAGGAAGCCCTTTGGTACCATTCCTTAAGTAGGAAGAAAAGGCATCTGTCTCCCAAACTTAGGGAAAGAGAGTTATTTATTTATATTTATTTAACAAACACCTAAATAATACTTAAGGAATCCCACACAAATGTTCTATGCAGTTTATAAACATTAGCTCATTTCATTCTCAGAATAATTCTAGCAGACATTTTCCTGATTTTACAGACAAGGCACCATTTTTGAGGCATACAGAGGTTACAACAGGTGGTCGAGGTCACACACTAGGAATCAGTGAAGCCAAAATATATACCTAAGCTATCTGGTTTTAGAGTCGATTCTTTTAATCACCACAGTATGCTACCTTATATTTTAAAATAATATTTGCTTATGTTCTTTTTTGAAATTGTATTGGAATATAGCTAATTTACAATGTTGTGTTAGATGCAGTTGTACAGCAAAGTTACACATATATTGGATTGTCCGAAAAGTTCATTTGGGTTTTTCCCTAACAAACTTTTGGCTGACCCAATACATATATTCACTCTTTTTAGATTTTTTTCCCCGATTCAGAGTATTGAGTAGAGTTTCCTGTGCTATATAGCACGTTATTTTTAGTTATTTATATTATATAGATAACTGAGTTCTGACTCCTCCTGTCTGGCTTTCAAAGCCCAGTGGTCCCATTTCTCATCTGTTCCTCATGACCTTCCTCTCCTACACGTACCTTTTAGCCAAGTCAAGCCCATCTCTCAGTGCATAGAGACCACCCCATGGAAACTTCCCCAGAAGCCACAGCTTCTTTGAGTTTCCTCGCAGCCAGGTTACTCCTCCGAACTGGGTCAGTTTTCAATTATGCACAAACGAACTCTGACTTGGATGCTCACTCCACTTCTTGTCTCCACACACCTACCCCTCCTGAGACAGACTGTCGGGAGGGCCTGCCTCCTCGTGCGCTCCCTTCTCGGTCCCTTTGCTCTCCTTACTCCTCCGTGCTCTCCCCACGTGCTTCCTTTCCTTCTCGTCTCCTAACGTAGCTGCGGAGGATCAGGTCAGCCTTACTCACCAGTTCATATCACGTCATCACTGGTCCTCTCACGGCTCTCACTTTATTCACCTTTATCTCCGCATCTCCATCTCATTCTCCTCCGTCTTATACAGTAAATGGTTAGGCAAAATGAGCATGGTTGTTTTAGATTCTCCCTGCTTTCGCTATGCTTTTAAGACCCAGGGATAGTGCACTCGGTACATCAATTTAACTGCTGTTTGTGCAGCCACCCCACTGACACATCCACTCTCCCAGGTGGATACTCAGGTTCTCTCCAGCTTCTGGTCATTACAAATAATGCCACAATCAATACCTTGTACAAGTCCCTTGACGGAGCTGAGGAAAATTTTCTTGGTATACATACACTTAGGAGCAGAACTGCCGAGGCAGAGATGTGCAAGCCCTTAATGCAAATAGTGCCCGATTCTCTCTAGAATCTTTGCCACCCCTGCCCGCACTTCCCCAGCTTTGTACTTATTGCCAGTGCAATAGGCCTTTAATTCCAAAGAAACACCTCGGGGAACTTTGAAATAATTCAAAAACAAAACAAAACAAAAATGTCCAAGCCCCACCCAGAACATGTGGATCCAAATCTCTTAGGGTAGGGCCTGGGCCGTGTCTCTGTTTTTGTTTTAAATCTTTCCAGGTGATTCTAAAGTAGTCAGGATTGAGAATCTCTGGTATAAAGGGCTCTTGTATTATTTTAATTTACTTTTTTCTCTGCTTACTCATGATTTTGAGTATCTTTTCCTATACTTGTTAACCTTTGCAACTTCTTCTTTAGGAAATTGCTCTCCAGCACATCTGCATGGTTGAAAGTAGATTTACCTGATGTTCAGGTACAGGCTTGGACAGGCGGTACCCTCCGATGGGGCTTTCTTGGCCAGCGGTGTGCCTTCGCTGACCGACCAGGGCCAGCTGCTGGGAGACACACTTCACAGCAGTTACGGTAGAAGCTCTGACTGGTGTCATCACTGACTGGCAGTTGATCAAAAACAGTTACTGTCCCCGCCCAGGCATGCTCTGTGAGTAGCTCCTGGGCCAGCTTTGCAGCAAAGGACTCAAGTGAGCTGGCAAAGTTATCATCTTCATCCATGCTGCGCTGCCAGCAGCTAAGCCGGATAGCTTGGGGCTTTGAATGCACGCAACACCTGAGACTGGGCTGGGGACATGCGCAAAGACTCAGACTCAGGATGCAGTCACTGTGCAGCATGGAGGCAGTGCAGGTAGGCGAGATGCACTCTGCTCTTCAGCTGAACTCTTCAGTTCAGTTCAGTTCAGTCGCTCAGTCGTGTCCGACTCTTTGCGACCCAATAGAAGTTATATAAGCAGGGTGACAATATACAGCCTTGACGTACTCCTTTTCCTATTTGGAACCAGTCTGTTGTTCCATGTCCAGTTCTAACTGTTGCTTCTTGACCTGCACACAGACTTCTCAAGAGGCAGGTCTGAACTATTAGGGAGGAAATATACTAAGCCCTCAAAGCCAAGAAACTGCAAGGGTCTAAGGTAATGTCTGAGACCTGGCCCCCAAATGACTCTAATATATTTTAAAGTAACAATTCAAACTACAGTAGGACTCACATAATTCTGTATCAATTACAGTGAATGTGGGGTATGACTATATTTTAATGTAATATGAGGTCGGGTGGGAACATCAAGAGCATGAATGCCTCTGGGATATAAAGGTCTGAAAATGGTCCTAGAAACCTAAGAAGGTATCAGAGTGACACTTGCTGCTGCTGTTAAGTCGCTTCAGTCACGTCCAACTCTGTGCGACCGCATAGATGGTAGCCCACCAGGCTCCCCCGTCCCTGGGATTCTCCAAACAAGAACAGACACTGGAGTGGGTTGCCATTTCCTTCTCCAATGCATAAAAGTGAAAAGTGAAAGTGAAGTCGTTCAGTCGTGTCCAATTCGCAGCGACCCCAAGGACTGCAGCCCACCAGGCTCCTCTGTCCATGGGATTTTCCAGCCAAGAGTACTGGAGTGGGGTGTCATCGCCTTCTCTGAGAGTGACGCTTAGGCACCAACTTTTCTATGTCTCTGGAACTCAATTTGTCAGCTAAAGAGATAGTGTAAAATGTATTTTAATAGCACCCATCCTGTAAGCCAGCATGGGTCTCAGCCGGGCTGCACATCAGAATCACCTGGAGCACTTCTAAAATGCTCACTGCTGGTGCTCCCTGCTACCCCAGTTATGTAAGTATCTCTGGAGGTGGCTCAGAGAAGCAGTATATGACGAACAGTGAGAAGTGCTGATTTTGAGAACACCTTCCTCATTCTCTCTTTGCATGTTCTTAACTTCACCTTACCAGTCTCCTGAGAAATCTGTATGCAGGACAAGAAGCACCAGTTAGAACTGGACATGGAACAATGGACTTGTTGATCAAAATCGGGAAAGGAGTCTTCAAAGCTCTATATTGTCACTCTGCTTATTTAACTTATACACAGAGTACATCACACAAAATGCCGGGCAGGATGAAGCACAAGCTGGAATCAAGACTGCCAGGAGAAATATCGACAACCTCAAATATGCAAATGATACCACTTTAATGGCAGAAAGTGAAGAGGAACTAAACAGTCTCTTGATGAGGGTGAAATAGGAGAGCAAAAAAAGCTGGCTTAAAACTCAACATTCAAAAAACCAAGATCATGGCATCCAGTCCCATCACTTCACGGCAAACAGATGGAGAAAAAGTGGACACGGTGACAGATTCTATTTTCTTGGGCTCCAAAATTACTGGGGATGATGACTGCAGCCATGATATTAAAAGACACTTGCTCCTTGGGAAAAAAGTTATGACAAACCTAGTTGTTGTTGCTGTTGTTGTTGCTGTTCAGTTGCCCAGTTGTGTCTGACTCTTTGCAACCCCAAGCCCTGCTGCACACCAGCCTAGGCAGTGCCCTATAAAATAGAGACATCACTTTGCTGATAAAGGTTCATATAGTCAAAGCTATGGTTTTTCTGGTAGTCATGTACAGATGTGAGAGTTGGACCATAAAGAAGCCTGAGTGCCAAAAAATTGATGCTTTCAAACTGCAGTGCTGGAGAAGACTCTTGAGAGTCCCTTGGACAGCCAGGAGATCAAACCAGTCAATCCTAAAGGAAATCAACCCTGAATATTCACTGGAAGGACTGATCCTGAAGCAGAGGCTCCAAAGGGCCACCTGATATGAAGAGCCAATTCACTGGAAAAGACCCTGATGCTAGGGAAAATTGAGACCAGGAGAAGGGGACGACAGAGGATGAGATGGTTGGATGATATCACTGCCTCAATGGACATGAGTTGAGCAAACTCCGGGAGATAGTGAAGGACAGGGAAGTCTGGCGTGCTGCAGTCCCACGGACGATAGAGTCAGACACAGCTCAGCAACTGAACAACAAACCATAAGTTTATATTTTACATCTGTGACTCTATTTCTGTTTTTTAAAGAGTTCATTTATACCATTTTAGATTTCACATATAAGCAATATCATTTGGTATTACTCTTTGACTGACTTATTTTACTTACTATGATAATCTCTAGAAGGTCAACCCATGTTGCTGCAAATAGCATTATTTCATTTTTATGGCTAAGTAGTATTCCATTGTATAGCTCTGTACTGCATCTTCTATATCTATTCCTCAGCTGATGGGCATTTAGGTTGCTTCCCTGTCTTCAGCACGTAAACAGTGCTCAAACAGTGCTGCAGCGAACACTAGGGTGCATGCATCCTTTCAGATTATGGTTTCTCCAGATATATGCCCAGGAGTGGGATTGCTGGATAATATGGAAGTTTTATTTTTAATTTTTTAAGGAACCTCCATACTGTTCTCCACAGTGGTTATACCAATTTACATTCTCACCAACAGTGTCGCATTTATTTATTGTTTGTAGACTTTGATAATGGCCATTCTGACTGGTACGAAGTGATACCTCATTGTAGTTCTGATTTGCATTTCTCCAATAATTAGTGATATTTGGTATCTTTTCATGTGCTTTTTGGCCATCTGCATATCTTCTCTGGAGAGATGTCTATTTATACCTTCTGCCCATTTTTTTTTTACATAGAGATGCATGAGCCGTTTGTATATTTTGAAAATTAATCCCTTGTTGGTTGCTTTGTTTGCAAATAGTTTCTCCCATTCTGTGGGTTGTCTTTTCATTTTGTTCATGACTTCCTTTTCTGTGCAGAAGCTTTTCATTAAGTCCCATTTGTTCATTTTTGTTTTCATTTTCATTACTCTAGGAGGTGGATCAAAACGATACTGCTGTGATTAATGTCAGAGTGTGTTGTTCCTCTGTTTTTCTCTAAGACTTTTATATGTCCAACATTACATTTCTGTCTTTGATCCATTTTGAGTTTATTTTTGTGTATGATGTTAAAGAGTGTTCTAGTTTCTTTTTTTTACATGCAGATGTCCAGTTTTCCCAGAAACACATACTGAAGAAACTAAAACTGTCTTTTCTGTATTGTATATTCTTGCCCATAGTTTAGTTGTCCATAGGCGCATGACTTTATGTCTTTCTATCCTGTTCCACTGATCTATATTTCTGGACTTTTTGCCAGTGTAATACCATTTTGATTACTGTACCCTTATAGTATAGTTTGAAGTCGGGGACTCTGATTCCTCTGATCAAACCCGGGTCTCCTGCACTGCAGGCAAATACTTTACCAACTGAGCTACTATGGAAGCCTGTGGGTTTGTTATATATGGCCTTTATTATGTTGAAGAAACTTCTCTATTCCCACTCTGTGGAGAGTTTTATCATAAATGCATGTGGAATTTTGTCAAAAGCTATCTGTTGAGATGATCCTATGGTTTTTATTCTCAGTTAGTTCAGTTCAGTCACTCAATGATGTCCAACTCTTTGCAACCCTAGGACTGCAGCACGCCAGGCCTCCCTGTCCATCACCAACTCCCGGAGTCCACCCAAACCCATATCCATTGAGTCAGTGATGCCATCCAACCATCTCATCCTTTGTTGTCCCCTTCTCCCGCCTTCAATCTTTCCCAGCATCAGGGTCTTTTCAAATGAGTCAGCTCTTCACATCATCCTTGGAGTTTCAGTTTCAACATCAGTCCTTCCAATGAACACCCAGGACTGATCTTCTTTAGGATGGACTGGTTGGAACTCCTTGCAGTCCAAGGGACTCTCAGGTGCTCAGCTTTCTTTATAGTCCAACTCTCACATCCATACATGACTACTGGAAAAACCATAGCCTTGACTAGATGGACCTTTGTTGGCAAAATAATGTCTCTGCTTTTTAATATGTTGTCTAGGTTGGTCATAAGTTTTCTTCTAAGGAGTAAGCATCTTTTAATTTCATGGCTGCAGTCACCATCTGCAGTGATTTTGGAGCCTAAAAAAATAAAGTCAGCCACTGTTTCCACTGTTTTTCCATCTATTTGCCAAGAAGTGATGGGATTGGATGCCATGATCTTTGTTTCCTGAATGTTGATCTTTAAGCTAACTTTTTCACTCTCCTCTTTCACTTTCACCAAGAGGCTTTTTAGTTCCTCTTCACTTTCTGCCATAAGGGTGGTGTCATCTGCATATCTGAGGTTATATTATTTTTCCTGGCAATCTTGATTCCAGCCTGTGCTTCATCCACCCCAGCATTTCTCATGATGTACTCTGCATATATGTTAAATAAGCAGGGTGACAATAAACAGCCCTGATGTACTCCTTTTACTATTTGGAACCAGTCTGTTGTTCCATGTCCAGTTGCTTCCTGACCTGCATACAGAGTTGTCAAGAAGCATGTCAGGAGAGGGTGTGGAGAATAGAAAAACCTCCTACACTGTTGTGGGAATGTAAATTGGTGCAGCCACTATGGGGAACAGTATAAAGGGCCCTTAAAAATTTAAAAATGGAGCTAGCACATGATCCAACCATCCCAATCCAGGGCATATATTCAGAGAAAACTATAGTTTGAAAGGATATGTGTACCCCAATGTTCACAGCAGTGCTGTTTACAATAGCCAAGACATAGAAGTAACCTAAATGTCTGTTAACAGATGAATGGATAAAGAAGATTCAGTACATATTTATAATGGAGGATCTGTTACTGTTTAGTCACTTAGTCATGTCCAGCCTTTTGTGAGCCCATGGACTGCAGCATGCCAGGCCTCCCTGTCCTTCATTATCTCCCAGAGCTTGCTCAAACTCATATCCATTGGGTCGCCATCCAACAATCTCATCCTCTATCATCCCCTTCTCATCCTGCATTCAACCTTTCCCAGCATCAGGGTCTTTTCTAAAGAGTCAGTTCTTTGCATCCGGTGGCCAAAGTATTGGAGTTTCAGCTCCAGCATCAGTCCTTCCAATGAATATTCAGGACTGATTTCTTTTAGGATGGACTGCTTTGCTCATATTGCAGTCCAAGGGAATTCATACTCAAAGTTTGCTCTAAGATCTTTGTATCTGGTATGATTGGGCTATTTCCAAAGATACCAGAACTCTGATTCATTGGAAAATGAGTGTCCAATGACCATGATTGTCCTGATGCTGGGAATGATTGAAAGCCAGAGGAGGAGGGGATGGCAGAGAATGAGACTTACTTGGCATCACCAGGTCAGTTCAGTTCAGTTCAGATGCTTAGTCATGTCCGACTCTTTGCAACCCCATGGACTGCAGGATGCTAGGCTTCCCTGCCCATCTCCAACTCCCAGAGCTTACTCAAACTCATGTCCATCGAGTAGATGACAACATCTGTCCCATCACTTCATGGCAAATAGATGGGGAATCAATGGAAACAGTGACATTTCTTGGGCACCAAAGTGACTGACTCAATGGACATGAGTTTGAGCAAGCTCCTGAAGTTGGCGATGGACAGGGAAGCCTGGCATGCTGCAGTCCATGGGGTAGCATAAAGTCAGATATGACTGAGTGACTGAACTGACTGACTGAAAGAGTTCTGTTGCTGTCTAGAAGGGAGAATTTGGGAGGATGTAATATGAGTCTTCTGTCTTATAGAATGAATGTGGATGGTAGCAAACAAATAACATTAAAAAAAATTATGAACTCTGTTTATTTACAAAAACCACTTGTGTAAAAATTTTAAAATGAGTCATCTTTGCAAATATGAACTTTATCAGTAGAAAATTCTGGACACAGTTACATTCTTATTTTTGTTCCTCAGCCTCCAACTTTAATAGACAGAAATATTACTACTATACTTAGTAGTAAATAAACATGTAGATAGTATTACCTTTTCAAATTCTTGCACTAGAAATTTTAGGAAATGAAAAAAAATCATTGATTTTATTCCTGAGGTCTTAAATGTAATATAAATATTCTTATATAAATAAAATGTAATTCAGAAAGAAAAAAATGCATTATTTAGGAAATGTGAGGGAGCCATAAAGTCAATGAAATGCCTGTAAGTAATGTGGTAGGATGAGAATAAGACAATGTGTGGTGATGATTGTTACTAATGTTATAGCATCATTATTCATAATAGATAAAAAGTAGAAAAAACCTGATAGTCACTTAACTGAAGAGGAGATCTACAAAGTGTATTGTATCTTTAAAATGAAATATTATTGTCTCAAAATGATGAAACAAAATACTGATAAGTGGAACAACATGGATGCAACTTGAAAACATTATCTTCAAGGAAAGAAGCCTGACAGGAAAATAAAATAAACAAACAGATGAACAAAACATATTAGAACAAAAAAAAGTATCACATGATTCTGTTTGTATGCTGCTGCTAAGTCACTTCAGTTGTGTCCGACTCTGTGTGACCCCATAGACAGCAGCCCACCAGGCTCCCCCGTCCCTGGGATTCTCCAGGCAAGAACACTGGAGTGGGTTGCCATTTCCTTCTCCAATGCATGAAAGTGAAAAGTGAAAGGGAAGTCGCTCAGTCGTGTCCGACTCTTTGCGACCCCATGGACTGCAGCCTACCAGGCTCCTCAGTCCATGGGATTTTCCAGGCAAGAGTACTGGAGTGGGATGCCATTGCCTTCTCCGCTGTTTGTATGAGACATCCATAATAGGAAACCCCATAGAATTAGTGGTTGCTATGGGCTTAGGAAGGAGAACTGATGGGTAGCAGGTGGGGGTTTCTTATTGAAGTGATGAAAATATTCTGGATTTAGAGACTGGAGATAATTGAACAATCTTGAAAGTATAATAAAAAACAATAAAAACAAGAACTGCATACTTAGATAAGAAAGATCAATTGTATGGTATATACCTCATATTTCAATAAAAAAAATATGGTCAAAGTGTAGCAATATTTCTAAATGTAGTGAAGGAGACTGTTTCAAAGACACAATGACCAATCCAAAGGAGCTGAAAATGATGGAGTGAGGATCTTTTTGAGTTTCATTAGGTTTCCTCTTTGACTGGACAAGGAGGAGATAGTTTCAGGGAAACTGTGAAGCACACTATACAAACAAATTGTTATTTTCTTCTACCATAGATCAATTTGGCAGCAATAGTAAAGCTTCAAGACTCAGACTTTGCAAAGTTGTTTCTGAATTCACAGGGGAATACACAGAAGCAGAAACATAATTAATGAAATGTTTGCTAACATCAAAACCTAGGAGCAGTAACTCAGGGATTTAAGTCCCCATATACCTGGTAAAATAAAAGACCATCTACTTATTATCACTTAACTACCCAAGACCTGCTCACTTCAGGTAGGTTTCCAGGTCCTATCTTAAAGAATATAAGAGGAAATAACTTTTTGAGAAAGAATAAATGTATTTGTAAGTGAAACATTTATGCCAACTTACTCAATTAAATTAACTCTGCATTTATTTGCCAGAAATCATATTGATTTATCTGATTGGGGTCCATCTTCCTGAACTTGTTAATAACCACAGTATGACTTCTTAATGATTTTATTTTCTTGTTGACTCACAAAAAATCTTTTACTCCTTTTATCATTGGATAAATGTATACATGAATTGAAGGTTTGTTTCATTTTGTTTAAAAAATAATACAACTACCACAGTAAAAATAAAAACTTTCAAACTAATTCTCATGTGAAAAAACATCATATCTATTTAGGCTTAATAGGAAGAAGTTCATTAAATGCATTCTATTCCCATATACATCAAAAACATATACAACATGACCACAGGAAAAACCATAGCCTTGACTAGACGGACCTTAGTCGGCAAAGTAATGTCTCTGCTTTTGAAAATGCTATCTAGGTTGGTCATAACTTTTCTTCCAAGGAGTAAGCGTCTTCTAATTTCATGTCTGCAGTCACCATCAGCAGTGATTTTGGAGCCCAAAAAAATAAAGTCTGACACTGTTTCCACTGTTTCCCCATCTATTTCCCATGAAGTGATGGGACCAGATGCCATGATCTTCATTTTCTGAATGTTGAGCTTCAAGCCAACTTTTTCGTTCTCCTCTTTCACTTTCATCAAGAGGCTTTTTAGCTCCTCTTCACTTTCTGCCTTAAAGGTGGTGTCATCTGCATATCTGAGGTTATTGATATTTCTCGTGGCAATCTTGATTCCAGCTTGCATTTCTCATGATGTACTCTGCATATAAGTTAAATAAGCAGGGTGACAATATACAGCCTTGACGTACTCCTTTTCCTATTTGGAACCAGTCTGTTGTTCCATGTCCAGTTCTAACTGTTGCTTCTTGACCTGCATACAGATTTCTTGGAATGATCACCCTGATTAGGATGGACCCCCAGCTGCAAACACCCATGTACTTTTTCCTCAGCCACCTCTCCTTCTGTGACCTCTGCTATTCCACAGCCACTGGCCCGAGATGCTGGTAGACCTATTTGCCAAGAACAAGTCAATCTCTTTCTATGACTGTGCTCTGCAATTCTTTGTCTTCTGTATCTTTGTTTTGCACATTATCTAAGATAGCCACCTCTCCCAGTCTTGACAGAGTAATTTCACATTGAAGGTGAGACTCACCAATCAGCTCAGCCTGGGTTCTTGATTGTTTCTAAAATTTTGTGGGTTTTCTTTTCAGCCACACTCTTTGTTCTTGGTACCTCACAGTGGTTAAGGATATTTAAGGGCCAATCAGGGTCCCAAAGGGGAGAATCACAGTCAGTACATGAAGGTAGGATGACTGCAAGCTGGGAGAATATGTAGTCAGACTCCTTTCAAGGACAAGCTTCTTATTGGGAGACCTAGCAACTTGGTCTAGGATTGAGGAAGGAGATAGAGGGACACAGGCTCTTGGGTTTCTGGTGAGGCTTTCCATCAGCTCACGTGCTGGGTGTGCTCAGTCGCTAGGTCATGTCTGACTCTGAGACCCTGTAGATTTAACTCTCCAGGCTCCTCTGTCTATGGAATTCTCCAAGCAAGAATACTGGAGTGGATAGCCTTTCCCTTCTCTAGGGGATCTTTCCAACCCAGCGATCCATCCCAGGTCTCCTGCATTGTGGGCAGATTCTTTACCATCTGAGCCACCAGGGAAGTAGTGTTCAGTATAGTTATCATATTGTACATTGCATCCAGAGTTCGTATTTATCTTGAAACTGAAAATTTGCACCTTCTGACTGCCTATGTCTAATTTCCCCCTCCACTTACGCCCCACCTCTGGCAAGTACAAATCTGTTCTCTTTTTCTATGAGATTTTGTTTGTTTTTGAAGTATAATTGACCTGAACACTATATTAGTACCTGTTATTCAAAACAGTGATTCAATATATCTAGACATTTCAAAATGACCCCAATGTTAAGTTCATTACAATCAGTAATACAGAGATATTACCTAATTATTGACTATAGTCCTCACATTGTACAACTTCATACCTATGATTCCAACCAGAATAAATGTCAATATGTATGACATTTATTTTCCAAGCAGGAATTTGTACCCTCACCATTTCTGTTTTTTGAACCTCTTCTCTTCTGGCAATCACTTATTTGTTCTTTGTATATATAAATGTGTTTCTGTTTTGTTATATTTGTCTATATTTTTGTTTTTGGATTCCTCATGTAAATGAACTAATGAAATATTTATCTTTCTCTGACTTTCGTCACTTAGCATTCCTCTGGTCTATCCAGGTTATCACAAATGGCAAGATTTCATTTTTTTATGACTGAGTAATACACACACACACACACACACACACACACACCCATATCTTTCTCCAGTCATCTGTTGGTGGGAACTTAAGTTGCTTACATATATCAGCTACTGTAAATAATACTGTAAATATCAGCTACAATGAACATAGCAGTGCCTATATTTTTTTAATTAGTGTTTTAATTTTCTTCAGATAAATGCCCAGAAATGAAATTGCTGAATAATATGGTAGCTCTATTTTAAAATTTTTGAGGAATTTCCATACTATTTTCCATAGTGACTTCACCAGTTTACATTACTGTTTACATTATTGTTTGATTGAACTCACCTTTGAAGGTGTTAGTCCTGGACTTTTATTTGCTGGGATTGTCTTGTTTACTATTTCAGTTATACTGTTCTACTAGTGATCAGTCTGCTCAGATTGTCTATCTCTTCCTGATTCAGTGTTGGATGATCACGTTTCTATAAATTGATTCATTTCTTCTCACTGTTCAATTTGTTTACACATAACTGTTTGTGGTATTGTATGATTTTTTAAGTTCTATGATATCAGTTATAATTTCTCCTCTTTCATTTTTCATTTTGTTCAGTCATGTTCTTTCTGTTTTTTTTTTTTTCTTTATGAAACTGGTTTTGAATTATGTTTATCTTTTCAAAAACCTAGCTCTTGGTTTCATTAATCTTTTCTATGAAGATTTTGTTTTTTCTCTTATTATATCCTCTTTAATCTTGATTATTTTCTTCTTCCCCCCCAATTCCTGTAGATAGTAGATTAGGTTGTTCATTTAAGATTTCTCTTGTTTCTTAAGGTAGGCCTGTATTGCTCTCCTCTAAAAACTTCTTTCGTTGCATCCCATAGATTTAGGGAAGTTGTGCCTTTATTTTCACTTGCTTCAAGTTAGTTTCTGATTTCCTCTTTCATTTCTTTATTGACCCATTGGTTTCTTAGTTGCATATTGTTTACTCTCCATATGTTTTGTTTTTTTTTCTAACTTTTCTTCTTATAATTAATCTCTAGTTTTATACTGTTGTTATAAAAATGTTTGACTTCATTTCTATCCTCCTAAATTTGTTGACACATGTTTTTCAGCCTAGCATTTGATTTGTTCCTTGTGCACTAGAAAAGAATGCATATACTATTGTATTTCCATGCAGTGTCCTACATCTATTAAGTCCCACTTGTGTGTGCATGCGTGCATGCTAAGTAGCTTCAGTCATGTTCAACTCTTGGAGACACTATGGACTGTAGCCTTCCAGATTCCTCAGTCTGTGGGATTCACCAGGCAAGAAAGTTTGATAAAGACAGGTATGACCTCTTTGTATGTTGGATAGAAATTGCACATGAAATTGTCCAGTCCTGGATTTTTGTTGCTTAGAGGTTTCTTTTCTTTTTATTACAAATTCAGTACCATTACTAGTGATTGATCTGTTCAAGATGTGTGTTTTATTTTGATAAAGTCTTGGCAGGTTGTATGTTTTAGAAATTCACACTTTCTTCTAAGTTGTCCAATATGTTGGCATATAGCTATTCATATTGTACTTTTATGATATTTTGTATCTCTGTGCAATTGGTTGTTATTTACCTTATTTTATTTCTTAATTTTGTTTATGTGACTTACCTCTTTTTTTCTTGATGAGCCTGATTATAGGCTTAATAACTTTATTATCTTTAAAAATTCTTGACTTCATTCATCTTTTCTATTATTTCTGTCCTTTATTTCCTGCCTTCTGCTAACTTTGCTTTTTACTTTTGGTTTCATACTGTTGTGATGAGAGAAAAAAGCTTTTTATAATTTCTGGCTTCTCAAATGCATAGGGATTTGTTTTGTGGCCTAGGATGTGATCTATCCAGATAAATGTTCCATGTATACTTAGAAAGAATGTATATTCTGCTACTTTGGGATGCATTGTCCTATAGATGTATATGGAGCAGAGTTAGTCCACTGAACCAATGAAGACTATTGATGTAATTGAGGTGTTAAAGCCCCATACTCTTATTGTATTAGGTTTGGGCCAAGTTGGCTCTGTTTCCTCTAAGTGTGTTTTCTTCTCTCCCTTCACCAGGTCCCTTGGCTCAGAGGGATTAAAGCACTGAAGCAGCTTGCAGCCTTTGGGGGCTCTTCACTTACATCTTCTGCAGACAGAGGTCTGCAGGTGCTCTGCATGGGGAGGCACCCATATTTACTTCTTTCACTCTGCACAGACTCAGCCTGTTCCAGGCCCTCTTTGATCTTCACAGTTGATCACTGCTCCTAGTTTCTGCCATTCCTGCACAGTTGTGGAGCCACAGGACCTTTGTGATCTCTTTGCATGTACTGAGCGGCAAGATGTCATGGAGTGGCTGCTACCCAAGATCTGGGCTGCTTCTGATGCCCTGCTGAGTAAGCACCAAGCATAGCTACTCTTTCTGCCCCACTCAAGCTCTACCCCAAGACCAGGTTACTTCTGCCTTCCACAGTCAGGTCTTATCTCTGGTTGTCATTGCTCCAGGTTCAATGCCATATCTTGACATGGAGTGAACAGTACCAGAATATTTGCTAGGAATGAGGCATGTTCTGAGGTGATCATGAGAATATCAGCAGCTGGTAGAATAGGATTCTCTACACCCTGCCTCAGGAACAAGCCAGCACATACTGTCCTCATGAGCAAAGTCCAAGCTTCCCACTGCTTGTTTGTTTGTCCCAGTAGTCCACCTGAAAGGTTGTTGCTGAATTATGATGCCGGGATTCTTGGCCCCCAGAGGAGAAGGATTCAATCCAGGGCCAGAGACGAGGCTTGATCGCTCAGAGCTTTTGAGTAATAAAGTTTTATTAAAGTATAAAGGAGATAGAGAAAGCTTCTGACATAGGCATCAGAAGGGGGCAGAAAGAGTACCCCCCTGCTAGTCTTCAGCTGGATGTTATATAGTCACTAACAGTCTGTTAATGAAAGAAAGGAATGTCTCAAAACTCAGAATGGCACTAGGCCCCAAACCCATAAGATGTATTTTGGGATAATCTTGGCACCAAATGGTTTATCTTGGGCCATAAAATGATTAACTTGAATCTTGAAGAAGGGCAGATCACCATACAAATAGTTTCATTTACATAGATTAAAGGAACAATATCTGAGTATAACATACTGGTTTATCAAGTAGGTTCTGAGCCAAAAGGCAGAACCGACTTGAAGACAGAGTTTGGGGTAAGTGCATAGTACATTAGCATAGCTTAAGATAAACATTTCCATAAGAAAAAGGCATTGGTTATCTCTAGGTTTGAGAAGAGTTAGCTTCAGGTGAAACCAGGTGTCATGGCAACACAGAATTTTAAGAGAAACCTCCTTTTAAATTTGTATAGAGAAGGAAAATATATCACTAGTTTGTTTCCTCCTACCGCTTAAGAGAGATAAAAATGTCTGACACTTGCAAGCTATTTCCTCCATTTGGAGACCCCTGGCCTTCCTGCCTATTACCCTCTCACCCAAGGGCTTTGTCTCCCCTGCATCAGACCTCAGGAGTAGGAATTCAATCTGTGGGTCTTAGGAGTCCCTCCCCAGAGTGGGTGTCCAGCTGTGTATTTTTCCTTTTCTTCTGAGTGTCCTTCCAAAGCACTAATGTCAACAAGAGTGTTTTTCTTCCCTTCCTGTGTGGTTACCTATGCTTCTTTCTGTTTATCTTGGTTGTATTGGAAACGTTCATCCAATTTCCTGTTACATTTCATTGAGAATTATTCTCAATGTAGATGTATTTTTGATGTTCTTATGGTGAGCTCCACATTTTCTTACCATCATCTTGACTGATCCTTCCTTAGAGTATTCGATAAATAATATTATATCATCTTTAAATAGTGACAATTTTTCTTCTTCATTTTTAATGGAATGATTTTAATTTTTCTTTTTCTTTCCTAATTTCTCTGGCTAGGACTTCCAACACTGTATTGAATAAACTGGCAGAAGTGGGCATTTTTGTCTTGTTCATGATATTAGAGGAAAAGCTTTAGTTATTCACTGTAACTGTGAGTTTGTCATAAATGGCTTTATTTCATCTTGTTATTTTCCCTCCATGCTCTCTTTATTGGATTTTAAAATCATAAATGGATGCTGAATATTGTAAAATGTTTTTTCTACATTTGTTGAGATTATCACATGTTTTTACCCTACATTTACAATGTATGTAAGTCACATACACTGATTTCCTGATGTTGTACCATTCTTGCATTCCTGAAATAAATCTCAACTGATCATGGTGTAGGAGCCTTTAATTGTATTGTTGAATTTGTTTTGTGACTATCTTGTTGAGAAGTTTTACTTCTATGTTTATCAGTGATACTGGATTGTATTTTTTCTTCTCATGTCCTTCTCTTTTTTTGGTAACAGGGTGATGCTAGCCTCATAATATAAGTTTGGAAGTTATCCCTTTTCTGTTTTTTAATAAGTTTAAGAAAGGTTGGTATTAATTCTTTTGTGAAAATTTGATAGAGTTCACTAGGTAAAGTTTCCTAGTTCAGAACTTTTGTTTTTAGATTCCTGATTCAGTTTCATTAGTATTAATGAGCCTGTTAAGGTTTTCTGTTTCTTTATGATTTAATATTAGTAAAATGTATGTTTCTAGGAATTCATTCAGTTTCTCTAGGTTGTCAAATTTGTAGACATATTAATCAATTTTTTTTTTTTTTTTTTTAACAACTAGCGTTTATTGAATAGTTATTGTGTATCAGGAACATTGTGTATTACATACATCAAATGTAATCCCATTCACTTTTTTTTTTTGTAGCAAAGAGGGAGCTATTAATATACTCAGATGGTGATAAGAAAACTTAGATATGAAAAATTAGTAACTTGCTCAATTTACAAAAACAGTAAGGCACAGGGTAGTTATTTAAACTCTAGAATTTGAACTTTTATGCTGTACTTTATTTGTGGCTATACAGAGGTGTCTGTATTATGGTTGACCAAAATAAGAGATTCCAAATAGCCAAAGCAATCTCGAGAAAGAAAAACAAAGCTGGAGACATCACATTCACTGATTTCAAATTATACTATAAAGCTACAGTAATCAAAATAGCATGGTCCTGGAACAAAAACAGAGATGTAGATCAGCGGAACAGAATATAGAGTCCAGAAGTGAATCCACCCTTATATGATCAATTAATTATGACAAAGGAGGTAAGAACATACAGAAGAGAAAAGATTCCCACTTCAATGAACAATGTTGAGAAAATTGGACGGTTACATCTATAAGAAAAAAACTGTAAAACTTTCTCACACTAAGTGGAAAAATAAACTCAAATTGGATTAAAGACTGTAATAAAAGACCTGAAACCACAGTGACCTTTACACAGTAAAGAAAACTATGAGCAAAATGAAAAGCCCAACTATTGACTGGGGGAAGATATGCCCACATACTGTATCTGATAAGGGATTAACATCCAAAGTATACAAAAAACTTCTTAAGATCAGAAAGCAAACAACCCAAATAAAAAGTGGACAGAGAACCTGAATAGACATTTTCCCAAAGAAGACATATAGATGGACAAAAGGCATATGAAAAGATGCTCAACATCACTATATCAAAAAGTCACAAAGAGATGTCACTTTACACTTGTCAAAATGGATTTATCAAAAAGACAACATAAATCATGTTGACAAAGATATAGAGAAGAGGGAACACTTGTGCACTGTTGGTGGGAATGGAAATTCATGGGGCCACTGTGGAAAACAGCATGGAGATTCCTCAAAAATTAAGAATAGAACTACCATATAATCTAGACTGTGTATTAAAATGCATAGACATCACTTCGTCGACAAATGTCCATATAGTCAAAGCTATGGTTTTTCCAGTAGTAATGTATGGATGTGAGAGTTGGACTATAAATAAGGCTGAGCATTGAAGAATTGATGCTTTCAAACTCTCGTGGTTGAGAAGACTCTTGAGAGCCCCTTGGACCTCAAGGAAATCATTCCAATCAATCCATAGGATGTCAACCTTTAATATTCATTGGAAGGACTGATGCTGAAGCTGAAGCTGAACCTCCATCTAATGTGATGAACCAGCTCATTGAAAGGGTCATGATGTTGGGAAACACTGAGGGCAAGAGGAGAAAGGGCAACAGAGGATAAGATGTTTGGGTGGCATCACTGACTCAATGGACATGAGTTTGAGCAAACTCAGAAAGATAGTGAAGGACAGGCAAGCCTGGTGTGCTGCAGTTCATGGTGTCGCAAAGAGTTGGACACAGATTAGTGACTGAACAACAACAACAATAACAACAACATATAATCCAGGGATTCCACATCTGTATATTTTTCCAAAGGAAACAAAACACTATTTCAAAAATATATGTACCCTTATTCATTGCAGAGTTATTTACAATAGCCAAGAAATGGAAGCAGTCTGTTCATGGATATATGAATGGATGAGTAGTACATAGAGAGAATAGAACATTACTCAGTCATAAAAAAAAAAATGAAATCATGCCATTTGCAACAACAGGGATGGAACCAGAGGATATTAGGCTCAGTGAAATAAGTCATACAGAAAAACACAAACATCCCATGAGTTTACTTATGTTTGGAGTCTAAAAAACAAAACAGGAGAACACACATAACAAAACAAGAAACACAATTACAGATCAGAGAATAAGTAGGTAGTTGCCAGAGGGTAGAAGGGAAGAGTAAAATTGTTGAGGGAGATTAAAAGGTACAAACTTGCAGTTAAAAAATAAAAGAGTCTTGGGGGTGAAATGTATAGCATGGGGAATATAGATGATAATATTGTAATATCTTTGCATGGTGACAGATGGTAACTAGACTTATTGTGCTGATCATTTTGTAATGTGTAGAAATATCAAATCACTATGTCCTGAATCTGAAATTGACATTATGTTAAAGATCAGTTACACTTAAAAAAAAAAAAACAAACCCTCTAACAGCTAGAGATTTAGTACATAATCCTATATTAATGAGATGTGTACAGAAATATTATAGATTATTTTTTATTTTTTAATATAAATTTATTTATTTTAATTGGAGGTTAATTACTTTACAATATTGTATTGGTTTTGCAATACATCAACATGAATCCGCCACAGGTATACATGTGTTCCCCATCCTGAACCCCCCTCCTTCCTCCCTCTTAAACTCATATTGTTGAATTATTCATGCAGCCAACAAACCTTTATTAAAGGATCATTGTCACCATTTGTCTATGGAAACAGGGTTCACTATCTGTGTATTTCTATAGAGTATCTTTGTTGTATGTTGTGTAGATGGACACAATCCATACTGAATGTAGGTATAAGTACATACACATGCAATCACAGATTTTGATTTGTCATGGCTGTCCCCAGTAATCACAGTGCTAGGTTAGCATCATAAACTCGCTGACATTCTGCCTTAAAGTTATAAAAGGCAATTTCATAGATATTACTTGGTTTCATCTGATCAAAAACACTCTTCATTCACTGCCTGCATTTTAAACACATGTTTAATTATACAAGTAACATGTAAAGGTATTTTCTTTGTAAAAATGCCAGGTGTTGATATTAGAAGCTCCACCTTAGACTATCCTTGATCCCAATTCCCTCCTCAGGGGGTGATCACTGTTTTCAATTTGATGTGTAAAATCATGAAACAGTGCTGCTGGTTGTATTGTCCCATTTATTGGTGAGAAAATGGGGAATCAGCAGTGTCATTTGTTTAACGCAATTTGCAACCGATTAAACATGGGGAATCCTTGTCTTGGTTCTAGGCCTCCCAATTGCAAATATGTAGTTCTTTCTCCTTCTCCCTGACATTCCCTAGAGAGGTAAACACAGACCACCCAGATCAGCCCTTCAAATGTGGGGAAGCTACTTGCTTTCTCCACTTTCCTCTCATGGTGCCATTCCCAAATCCCACCACTGCAGGCGAAGTGCTCTGGTGTGTGGCTGGCTGGCTGTGCACACTGACCAGATCTACATATAGTTCTCCAGCTGGTTTCCTTAAGGTGCAGAGGCACCCTTGCTTCATTAGCTACTACCCCACACCTTTGTCAGTGCAGTCAAAGTCAGCATTAGGGTAATCCTCCATCTCTTACTGTTTAGCACTTGAGACACACAAAACTTTGAGGCTTCTTTATTTACCATCCTATGTCTTCATTCAAGTCCCTGATAAAATATGCACTCCAGTCCAGCTGGAAGCTCTGGTTTTGGTGAGTGTGCTGAATCAAAGAGGGTCCCTTGTTCAGCACTCCTGCTTAGGCTGTTATAAGTCAGTCACCCCACCAGCATTTATCCAACAGTCCTTCATCCTTTCAGACAGTTATAAAATACCTAACGAATGTCTTGATGACAGGAAGATGTATTTTCCCATAATTTCTCTAGATATCTAGTCTGGCAAACCAGACCAAAAAAAAAGAAAAAAAGGAAATAAATGTGGATTGGAAAACATTGTTCCTATGAATCATGTGAATCTCGGGGCTACTTCTTAATTTTCTATAGCCTTGTTAAAAGCCAGTTGGTGCCCATCCCCCCCACCCCACCCCCACCCATATGTTGAAGCTGTCTCTTATACACATCTCTGTTGTCTCTTATACACATCTCCATATGTTGAAGCCCAGCTCCCAATATGACTGTATTTGGAGACAGGGCCTTTAAAGGGGGTAATGGCACCCCACTCCAGTACTCTTGCCTGGCAAGTCCCATGGACAGAGGAGCCTGGTAGGCTGAAGTCCATGGAGTCGAGAAGAGTCAAACACGACTGAGCTACTTCACTTTCACTTTTCATTTTCATGCATTGGAGAAGGAAATGGCAACCCACTCCAGTGTTCTTGCCTGGAGAATCCCAGGGACGGGGGAGCCTGGTGGACTGCCGTCTATGGGGTCGCAGAGTCGGACACGACTGAAGTGATTTAGCAGCAGTTAGCAGCAAGGTTAAATGAGGTCATAAGTGTAGAGTCCTCATTGACATGATTTGTGTTCAAGGGGAAGAGACGTCAGGGATGCAAACCCAGAGGAGAGACCATTATAACCCCAGGAGAGAGGCCTCAGAGCCAACACTGCAACACCCTGATCTTGGGCTTCCAGTCTTCTGAACTGTGAGGAAATGAATGTCTATTGTTTAAGGCCCCAGAATGTGCTATTTTGTTATGTTAGCCCTAGCAAATTAATATAGGCCTAAAAGTTTATACCATATGCTTAATCTCACCCCAGTCATCTTGAAACCAAGTGAGACACTTTGGAGCTTCCTGGCATGGAAGCATCTCTGTCCCCCAAGTCTTGTTTGTAGGAAATGGACCACAGCTTCCATAACCTCCCCTGAGTCCTGAAGGGCAGATTCAAACAGTTTCTAATTAGGGAAGGGAGGAGATGCAGAGACAAGGAAGGAGCAGCCAAGAAACAATAGTGCAGCCTTGGAGCTGGTTCCAAGCTGGTTCCAGGTTCCACCTCAAGGGGTACACATAACAGTGTCTTTGAGCTCTTCTACAAAACTGAAACCCCTAACCACGCGAAGATGTTAGCATTCTTCATTCCAGAGAAGACTACCTGAGGCCAGATTAAAGGAACCAGAGAAACTCAGCAATTTTAAGAAACCACCTGAGGTCAGATTAAAGGAGTGAAGGTGCTACCCACACCCTAATCCTTGTCACAACTCTGCCCTTGAACCATTACCATAAAACTCCTCACTAACTCCTCCCAGGTTGGGCCACACAGTTTTGAGGGGCAGAAGGTCACTATGTCCTCCTTTGCCTGGCAAAGGAATAAAGCTCTTCTTTGCTACTTCACCCAAAACTCTTGTCTTTAAGATTCAATTTGGCACCAGTGCAGAGATGCTGAAGTTTTGGGCATCCATCTTATATTTAATTTTCATTACCTATATTATTCTTAAACCTTGGTCTGTTCTATCAGTGATCACTTTCCTTGGGGTGACCTTTGATTTCTTCACAGGCTGGTGGGAACCACAGTGTCATGGCTTCATTCCACATCTGGGTTACTGCACATGGTGCAGCTCATAATGGCAGATACCAGCAAAGGACTATTAGGTTGTTTCCTCCAAATGTGTGGAAGGATTAGCATCTGGCCATGGTGACCTTGAGCACTTTCCTTCTGCTATCCAATTCATTAAGTTCGTTCACCTATTGGTAATGAGATTTTGATGAAGGTCTGCAGTGACAACTGGACTTCCCAGATGGTACAGCGGTAATGAATCTGTCAATGCAGGAGACACAGGAGTTATGGGTTCAATCCCCAGGCCAGGAGGATGATCTGGATGAGGGCATGGCAACCCACTCAAGCATTCTTACCTGGAGAATCTCATGGACAGAGAAGCCTGGCGTGCTTCAGTTCATAGGGTTGCACAGTGTGGGACATGACTGAATTGGTTTACCATGCACGCATGCACTGCAGTGATAACTGTGCACGTGGCTGTCAGGCCCGAGATTCTAGGGTGGCCCCTCCCACCATCCCTCTTCCCTGGAAGGACAGCTAACTCCTCAGAAGACTGTCTTGGAAATGGGCACAGATATCTCTGGGAAGTGATTCAGTGTTCTCAAGACTTGAACCTCAGCTAAGGGAAATGTACAAGCTCATTTAATTATAGTATAAAAGTCATGTATGTAACATTGGCCATAATCACATAGCCATACTAGTAATAATAATCACTCAGTAATCAGATAACAATCCATAGTGATGTGTCTCTCTCCGTAATTTTCATATGCACATGTATAATGCAACAAACTTTTTTTTAATCATTCTACTCAGCAAGATGTAGAAAACAAAGGTCACTTGAAATCTGAATGATTTCATGTTAATGTATGGCAGAAACCAACACAATACTGTAAAATGATTATTCTTCAATTAAAAATTTGAAAAATTAAAAGAAATCGTGAACAAATTGAAAAAAAATCAGACGATTAAAAATGTACTTTTTTTTCAAAGTATGTTTCAGAGGATATGCCACTGGGGTCTCTCCTATTTAAGTTGCTTTATAATGAAGACTTAGGTAAGCACTTTTATTAAAATCCCCTGGATCCACCTTAAAGTGGTGACAATATACTGTTCTCTGGTGAATTGTTAAGGTAGACATCTCATCCTGAAAAATTAAAAATACAAGACAGACTTGTGTGTATAGAGATGATGACAGGAAGGAAGTGACAAACTTTTACAAAATGGGATAAGATGCTATCTAGAAATTAATTTGGATAAATATTNGACAATATACTGTTCTCTGGTGAATTGTTAAGGTAGACATCTCATCCTGAAAAATTAAAAATACAAGACAGACTTGTGTGTATAGAGATGATGACAGGAAGGAAGTGACAAACTTTTACAAAATGGGATAAGATGCTATCCAGAAATTAATTTGGATAAATATTTACATTTAACTGATGATTTGGGCAGGATGACATGGCACTAAACATGTGATGTTGTGTTTAGTTTTCCTTATCATACAGTTGTCTTTCCATTTTAAAAAGTCTCTCATCTTCTTTGTGCAGGTCCTGGGTTTGTATTGAGGGATGTGTACATTGAAAAGACACAATAAATATATTAGTATGCCTCAGGTTGGGACACATTTCCACCACTGAGTCTGCTCTTTCCCTTAAGTTAAATGAGGTAAATATAGAATATATTAATTTTTTTTTTAACCTCAAAAAAATACAAGTTTATTTCTGCTGATACTGCATATCCACTGTGGGTGAAGTGGAGGGTCCCTTTGGGCAGAAGCTTCTACAGTCATGTTGGCAGAGAGAGAGAGAAAAGTGGCAATTCGTACCTGGGGTCTTTTTAAAAATATAAATAGTTTATTGGAATAGCTGAACCATAAAGAAGGCAGAATGCCAAAGAATTGATGCTTTCAAACTGTGGTGCTGGAGAAGACTCCTGAAAATTCCTTGGACAGCAAGGAGATCAAACCAATCTTAAGGGAGATCAAACCTGAATATTCACTGGAAGGACTGATGCTGAAGCGGAAGCTCCAGTATTTTGGTCATCTGATGGGAACAGATAACTCATTGCAAAAGTCCCTGATGCTGGGAAGGATTGAGGGCAGAAGGTGAAGAGGGCTTCAGAGGATGAGATGGCTGGATGGCTTCACCGAACGTGAACGTGATCTTGGGCAAACTCTGGGAGATGGTAAGGGACAGTGAGCCCTGGCGTGCTGCAGTCCATGGGGTCACAGAGTCAGACATGACTGGGCAATTGAACAACACTAATTGATTTATTAATATGATGCCCTATTGGTTTCAGGCATACAGCAGTGATTCAGTTATGCATATACATATATTCAGAATATCTTAGAATTGAAGTGTTTGAATGATACTTCAGTAACAGTTTGGGGATGTTATGAAAATGAGTGCCAGCAAGAAACACTTCAGTTCTTTCTATGGCTGATTGCCTTCAACTTGGTGCTATCAACTACAAATTGGCACTTACCAAGAGCATTGCCAACAAATGAACAACGAAGGCCTTTGCCATCCGCCTCTACAGAGATCGAACCCCATGCTGCTATAGCTTTTGACCCTCAACAGCCCTGAGGGAGTTCAGGGTGGAGTGAGGCACTCTGTGCTCCAGGGAGTCTGGTGGGACAGGTCTTTAAATAGTTGGATGTTTTTAGGAAAAGATTTTATGATCTAAACCCTTGCATCTCCTCATGTCTAGAAAAGCACTAAATCCCTTACCATCTGAGCCACCAGAGAAGGGTACATTAATGTAAAATTTAATTAAATTATTAAAGGACACTCTAGAGTTGTTTCTGAAGCTTATCTCAGTAATCTTTCTTTGGATGAAGATCATATGCCTCACACATGGCCTGCCACCAAGACTGGAAGAAGATATAATTTAAGGAGCTGTCTCCAACCTTTCTATCAGGTACTCTTAACTAGCTCATGCCTGGTGAAATTGAAGGGAAATTTACTCTGGGTTAACTCCCACTTCCAAAGGCCCCTAAGCTGGACTGGTCTATAGACAGGCCTACTGACCTCAAACTCACCTTAAAACAATGCTCAAACGGAGGAAACTACTCTATGCTGGGATGAGAAGAAGCTTGCCCAAGATGCTAATCTGACTCGTATGATCACTTATAATGTTCTTGATTCCTTGGACCTATGCCTATCAATCAAATGTTTTATATCATGGGCACAATTCTATGCTAATTTAAAACCCAATCCAATTGTTTGGTTGTGGCCAATTACCTGTGTCTAGCAATTTTGGGTGGATTACCAATTACCTTGGTGGATTTCTGTTCTCTAGGGCTCTGATTGGATATCCCCTAGGAAATTGATTTTAGATGAGTGTTCAGTTCTGTCTTCATGATATTCCTAGATGGGATCCTCTCACCTGGCTAATTAATAATACCTGCTCTGATGCTGGCCATAGATTTAAGTTTTCTCTTACGGTCATTTAAACTCAATTGGAATGATAAGCTAAGTCTCAATAAAAAAAATTAACCTCTTATCTATTAAAAGGAAAACTCCCACAATTACTGGGTGGATGTATATGGTTAACACCAGGCTATCGTCACTGAAGTTTAAAGGCTCCTCTATGTTGGCATGGTTAAATCATATTAAAAATGATCAACCTGGTAATTATGAGACAAGGCTGGGTGCTTTATGAACTATGCCTTTAGAGAAAGTGACTGCTATGGAACTTAGTGGACTATTCGTGGCACTAATTTATGGCCTTCACATCTACAGGGATGGATACAAAGGTGTAGCCTGGGATTTCCATGAATTTTAGGTCATACATGTTAACAAATTAGAGGTAACTCCAACCAATCTACCACTGGTATGATCCCAGTGGGTCAGATTTTGCCTGGAGAATCTTTCCTGGAGAATTCCTTGGACAGAGAAGCCTGGAGGGCTACAGTCCATGGGGTCGCAAGAGTCGGACACGACTTAACGAATACACCACCACGGTGAGTCAAAGATCTATATTCTACTGGCATGACCATTTGTCAGCTTTTGTGTGTGTGTGTGCCTTCAGTGGGGTTGGAAGATGTAACTGACCATATTTAAGCCTTAGCAACTTTCATAAGCTTTACATGATAGTAATCGGGTTATTAGTCTATTGAATTCTGAGATCTCTATGATGAGAAAGGCAATGCTACACAACTGCAAGACCATTGACACCTTACAGCATCTCAGGGAGGTATCCGTGCTGCAATTCAAACTGAATGCTGTATTTTCATACTTGATAAATCCTTTAATGTAATACATATGATGAACCACATGAAAAATCAGATTTATGCTTTAAGTGATTCATTTCCTAGTCTTGACGATTTTTTTTTAAAAACTGATTTGTTGTGGGAAGCTCATGGCTAAAATATTTACTTTTAATTCCACTAATGTTAGTAACTATACCATTTGCATTTTGCTTGTTTCACAAGATTATTATTTCTTGTATTACCAAGGTATGACTGAGCCTCCAACAAAAATGATGACTAGACTTGAAGCAGTTGATCAAAAGTATAGCTCGATATATGATCAATGATTGTAATAGTGTAACTCTAGCCCATCCAGGGATGCTCCTCTATTGGGCTTCCCTTGTGGCTCAGCTGGTAAAGAATCTGCCTGCAATGCAGGAGACTTGGATTCGATCCTTGGGTTGGGAAGATCCCTGGAGAAGGGAAAGGCTACCCACTCCAGCATTTTGGCCCAGAGAATTCCAGGGACTCTATAGTCCATGGGGTCTCAAAGAGTCGGACACAGCTGAGCGACTTTCACTTTCTTTCGGGCTTCCCTGGTGGCTCAGATGGTAAAGCGTCTGCCTACTATGTGGGAGACCTGGGTTTAATCTCTGGGTCAGGAAGATCTCCTGGAGAAGGAAATGGCAACCCACTCCAGTAGTCTTGCCTGGAAAATCCCATGGACGGAGAAGCCTGGTAGGCTGCAGTCCATGGGGTCGCAAAGAATTGGACACAACTGAGTGACTTCACTTTCACTTTCAGGTATCAGTTCAGTTCAGTTCAGCCGCTCAGACATGTCTGACTCTTTGCGACCCCATGAACCGCAGCACACTAGGCCTCCCTGTCCATCACCAACTGCTGGAGTTTACCCAAACTCACGTACATTGAGTCGGTGAAGCCATCTAACCATCTCATCCTCTGTCATCCCCTTCTCCTCCTGCCTTCAATCTTTCCGAACATCAGGGTCTTTCCAAATGAGTTAGCTCTTNGAACCGCAGCACACTAGGCCTCCCTGTCCATCACCAACTGCTGGAGTTTACCCAAACTCACGTACATTGAGTCGGTGAAGCCATCTAACCATCTCATCCTCTGTCATCCCCTTCTCCTCCTGCCTTCAATCTTTCCGAACATCAGGGTCTTTCCAAATGAGTTAGCTCTTTGCATCAGGTGGCCAAAATATTGGGGTTTCAGCTTCAACATCAGTCCTTCCAATGAGCACCCAGGAGTGATTTTTTTAGGATGGACTGGTTGGATCTCCTTGCAATCCAAGGGATTCTCAAGAGTCTTCTCCAACACTACAATTCAAAAGCATCAATTCTTCTGCACTCAACTTTCTTTATAGTCCAACTCACATCCATATGTGACTACTGGAAAAACCATAGCCTTGACTAGACGGATCATTGTTGACAAAGTAATATCTCTGCTTTTTAATATGCTGTCTAGGTTGGTTGTAACTTTCCTTCCAAGGAGTAAGCATCTTTTAATTTCATGGCTGTAATCACCATCAGGATGCAATCACCATCTGCAGTTGATTTTGGAACCCCCCAAAATAAAGTCTGCCACTGATTCCACTGTTTCCCCATCTATTTGCCATGAAGTGATGGGACCAGATGCTATGATTCTGGTTTTCTGAATGCTGAGCTTTATTTTTTTTTAAATATAAATTTATTTATTTTAATTGGAGGTAATTACTTTACAATATTGTATTGGTTTTGCCATACATCAACATGAATCTGCCACAGGTATACACGTGTTCCCCATCCTGAACCCCCCTCCCTCCTCCCTCCCCGTACCATCCCTCTGGGTCATCTCAGTGCACCAGCTTCAAGCATCCATATCATGCATTGAACCTGGACTGGCTATTCATTTCATATATGATATTATAAATGTTTCAATACCATTCTCCCAAATCATTCCACCCTCGCCCGCCCCACAGAGTCCAAAAGACTATTCATCTGTGTCTCTTTTGCTGTCTCGTATACCGGGTTATCATTGCCATCTTTCTAAATTCCATATATATGCGTTAGTATACTGTATTAGTGTTTTTCTTTCTGGCTTGCTTCACTCTGTATAATAGGCTCCAGTTTCATCCACCTCATTAGAAATGATTCAAATGTATTCTTTTTAATGGCTGAGTAATACTCCATTGTGTATATGTACCACAGCTTTCTTATCCATTCACTTCTCCAATACCACAGTTCAAAAGCATCAATTCTTCGGCACTCAGCTTTCTTTATAGTCCAACTCTCACATCCATACACGAAAGTGAAAAGTGAAACTGAAG
This sequence comes from Cephalophus harveyi, assembly GCA_006410635.1. Classification (NCBI taxonomy): domain Eukaryota; kingdom Metazoa; phylum Chordata; class Mammalia; order Artiodactyla; family Bovidae; genus Cephalophus; species Cephalophus harveyi. The sequence goes on from SJYT01071729.1 coordinate 446,297, forward strand.
TCACTCAGTCGTGTGCAACTCTTTGTGACCTCATAGACTGTAGCCTACCATGTTCCTCTGTCCATGGGATTTTCCAGGCAAGAGTACTGGAGTGAGTTCTCCAGAGGACCTTCCCAACCCAGGGATCGAAACTGGGTTTCCCGCATTGTAGGCAGATGCTTTACAATCTAAGTCACCAGGGAAGTCATGACTACTGGAAAAACCATAGCCTTGACTAGAAGGACCTTTGTTGGCAGAGTGATGTCTCTGCTTTTTAATATGCTGTCCAGGTTGGTCATAACTTTCTATAGGCAGATGCTTTACAATCTAAGTCACCAGGGAAGTCATGACTACTGGAAAAACCATAGCCTTGACTAGAAGGACCTTTGTTGGCAGAGTGATGTCTCTGCTTTTTAATATGCTGTCCAGGTTGGTCATAACTTTCTAAGGAGTAAGCGTCTTTTAATTTCATGGCTGCAATCACCATCTGCAGTGATTTTGGAGCCTCCAAAAATAAAGTTTGACACTGTTTCCACTCTTTCCCATCTTTTGCCATGAAGTGAAGGGACTGGACGCCATGATCTTAGTTTTCTGAATGTTCAGTTTTAAGCCAACTTTTTCACTCTCCTCTTTCACTTTCATCAAGAGACTCTTTAGTTCTTCACTTTCTGCCATAAGGGTGGGTGTCATCTGCATATCTGAGGTTATTGATATTTTTCCCCGCAATCTTGATTCCAGCTTGTGCTTCCTCCAGCCCAGCGTTTCTCATGATGTACTCCGCATATAAGTCAAATAAGCAGGGTGACAATATACAGCCTTGTTGTACTTCCTTTCCTATTTGGAACCAGTCTGTTGTTCCATGTCCAGTTCTAACTGTTGCTTCTTGACCTGCATACAGATTTCTCAAGAGGCAGGGCAGGTTGTCTGGTATTCCTATCACATTCAGAATTTTCCACAGTTTGTTGTGATCCACATAGTCAAAGGCTTTGGCATAGTCAATAAAGCAGAAGTTGATGCCTTTCCAGAGCTCTCTTGTTTTTTCTATAATCCAACAGATGTTGGCAGTTTGAACTCTGGTTCCCCTGCCTTTTCTAAATCCAGCTTGACATCTGGAAGTTTACGGTTCACGTATTGTTGAAGCCTAGCTTGGAAAATTTTGAGCATTACTTTACTAGTGTGTGAGATGAGAGTAATTGTGCAGTAGTTTGAACATTCTTTGGCATTGCCTTTCTTCGGGATTAGAATGATAACTAACCTTTTCCAGTCTTGTGTTCACTGCTGCGTTTCCCAAATTTGCTTGCATATTGAGTGCAGCACTTTCACAGCATTATCTTTTAAGATTTGAAATAGCTGAACTGGAATNGCATTGCCTTTCTTTGGAATTGGAATGAAAACTGACCTTTTCCAGTCCTGTGGCCACTGCTGAGTTTTCCAAATTTGCTGGCATATTGAGTGCAGCACTTTCACAGCATCATCTTTCAGGATTTGAAATAGCTCAACTGGAATTATATCAACTCCAATATCTATGTTCATAGTGATACTTCCTAAGGCCCATTTGCCTTCACATTCCAGGATGTCTGGCTCTAGGTGAGTGATCACACCATCGTGATTATCTGGGTCATGAAGATCTTTTTTGTACAGTTCTGTGTATTCTTGCCACCTCTTCTTAATATCTTCTGCTTCTGTTAGGTCCCGACCATTTCTGTCCTTTATTGAGCCCATCTTTGCATGAAATGTTCCCTTGGAACCTCTAATTTTCTTGAAGAGATCTCTAGCCTTTCCCATTCTATTGTTTTCCTCTATTTCTTTGCATTGATCACTGAGAAGGGCTCTTATCTCTCCTCGCTATTCCTTGGAACTCTGCATTCAAATGGGTATATCTTTCCTCTTCTACTTTGCTTTTCACTTCTCTTCTTTTCATAGCTATTTGAAAGGTCTCCTCTGAAAGCCATTTTGCTTTATTGCATTTCTTTTTCTTGGAGATGGTCTTGATCCCTGTCTCCTGTATAATGTCACGAACCTCCATCCATAGTTCTTCAGGCACTCTATCAGATCTAGTCCCTTAAATCTATTTCTCACTTCCACTGTATAATCGTAAGGGATTTGATTTAGATCATACCTGAATGGTCTAGTGGTTTTTCCCACTTTCTTCAATTTAAGTCTGAATTGGGCAATAAGGAGTTCATGACCTGAGCCACAGTCAGCTTCTGGTCCTGTTTTTGCTGACTGTTTAGAGCTTCTCCATCTTTGGCTGCAAAGAATATAATCAGTCTGATTTTGGTGTTGACTATCTGGTGATGTCCATATGTAGAGTCTTGCGTTGTTGGAAGAGGGTGTTTGCTATGACCAGTGTATTTTCTTGGCAAAACTCTATTAGCCTTTGCCCTGCTTCATTCTGTACTCCAAGGCAAAATTTGCCTGTTACTCCAGGTATTTCTTGACTTCCTACTTTTGCATTCCAGTCCCCTATAATGAAAAGGACATCTTTTTGAGGTGTTAGTTCTAAAAGGTCTTGTAGGTCTTCATAGAACCATTCAACTTCAGCTTCTTCAGCGTTACTGGTCAGGGCATAGACTTGGATTACCGGGATACTGAATGGTTTGCCATACTTTCAGGTATTAAAAGGGGTAATGAGAGGGAATACTCTCCTGGACCATAACTAGAATACAGGTGTCCAGAGACCTTTGACTATTAAGACCTAGTCCAGTAATAGTACATTGAGTGTCTTATCAACAAAAGCCTTCCTCAGAACTGGGAACAAGCCTTCCCAGAAACACGGGACAAAATGGTCACGAAATGCTCCCCAAAGTATGATCAGATTTATGACCACAAGGGGGCTGTGCCAACTACAAACTGGCACTTACCAAGAGCATTGCCAATGACTGAACAATGAAGGCCTTTGCCATCCGCCTCTATGGAGACTGAACCCCATGCTGCTATAGCTGTTGACCTTCAACAACCCCTGAGGGAGTGCAGGGTAGAGGGAGGCACTCTGTGCTCCAGGGAATCTGGTAGGACAGGTCTTTAGATAGTTGGATGCTTTTAAGGTAAGGTGAAGTCGCTCAGTCGTGTCCAACTCTTTGCGACCCTGTGGACTGCAACCTACTAGGCTTCTCCGTCCATAGGATTCTCCAGGCAAGAATACTGGAGTGGATTGCCATTTCCTTCTCCAGGGGATCTTCTCGACCCAGGGATTGAACCCGGGTCTCCCGCATTGAAGGCAGACGCTTTAACCTCTGAGCCACCAGGGAAGCCTGGATGCTTTTAGGAACAGATTTTATGATCGCAATCTTGCATCTCCTCCTATCTAGGTGAAAGTGAAAGTCGCTTAGTCGTGTCTGACTCTTTGCTACCCCATGGACTGTACAGTCCATGGAATTCTCCATGCCAGAATACTGGAGTGGTTAGCCTTTCCCTTCTCCAGGGGATCTTCCCAATCCAGGGATCGAACACAGGTCTCCAACATTGCAGGCAGATTTTTTACCAGCTGAGCCTCAAGGGAAGCCCTCATATCTAGTGAAGCACTAAATTCCTTCATGGTGACATCAGATCCTCATGACTAACAAAAACCTTTTGTAAAATGAGTGCTTCATGGCATTGAACTCCCCCTTCACCAAAACCTTATATATTGACTTTCCCCCACTGCCTCTTAGGAGCAGCCTCTCAGAGCTATCTGAGATGCTGTCTCCCAGGCTGCAGTCCTCATTTTACCCCAAATAAAACTTAACTCGCAACTCTCAAGTTATACATCTATTTGTTTAGTCGACAGTGTCCAGTCTGTGATGGTCAACAGACAATAGAAACTATCTTTCTAGTTTATTCCTGCAGGTTCAGAATTCCAACAGGCTGAAATGACTATGTTTTCTACAAGTTCACTCTGTTGTTAGCCACACTGACCTGACAGTGAATTACTGATGAGAACAGTGGACTTCCTGTGTTGAGCCTTCAAGTGAATGTGACAGGTGGGCAGGACTATAGCTCTGACCGCACATCTGTCTGAGTCAGGGGTGACTGGAACCATATGGATTCTTAGTCTTGTCCCTGGGTCTGCTACCCTCCCCCTAAACTTCAGGCCAGGCTTTCTGAACCAGTGCACACGTGTGATAACCAGCCCCTCGACTTTCAGTCCCTGCTCTGGGCTTGTCCTGTGGTCTTTTTGCACAGATGTGTCTGATCACTGGAGCCATGTGATGAAGGTCACAGTCCATCATCTAGAGAGAGGTGCTCTCTCATTCTTGATCTTCTGCTATTAGGACCTGAAAGCTGCAGGGCCTGGAGCCCAGCTAATGACCAACTCTAGCAGTTTAGGAACCTGGGATCCCTAAAGGAGTCGATTCCTCCAAGGTCCTGCTCCTCTGACTGGCAGAACCTGGAAGGGAACTAAAGATCCCCTGACCCTCGGGTCAGAGTTCTAGCAGAAACACCCAGGGCGCTCACCTCCCACCACTTTCCAATGGTAAGGAACCTGGGATCCCTAAAGGAGTCGATTCCTCCAAGGTCCTGCTCCTCTGACTGGCAGAACCTGGAAGGGCACTAAAGATCCCCTGACCCTCGGGTCAGAGTTCTAGCAGAAACACCCAGGGCGCTCACCTCCCACCACTTTCCAATGGTCTTGTCACTTGGGCATATAAAACTGATGTTGCCTGGGTGACTTCAGAATGATGGACACAGTATGGCCATGGAGGCCTTGCTGGGGAAAGACAATGACAAAAGTCCCATCCCCTGTACAGTATAGGGGTGGGGGAGAGAGATAGGAAAACAGAGAGAGCAAAGGAGAGACTAGTTGAGGCAGAGGGTTTATTATAGAGCAAGCAAGAATAGATTGCAAAGTCGGATGAGACTTTCATGCAAACATGTATGGGAAAGTAGAACAAATAAAGCTTTTCTTATTTCCTTGAGAGACAAGTGGCTGCCTCTGGGATGTCTCTGGCACACCTCAGGAGTTAATTTTGGAAGTGCATGTGTTTACAGTTCCAGGGGTCACAAGCCTTTGACCTTGGAGCTATAACATTGAGATGTTAGTCTCTTACTGAGCCTCCTGCTTACAAGGAGATACCCTGAAGAGGAGAGAAGGAAGACAGCTGCCTTCCACCCCTCACTGAACAGAGAGTCCATCATTTAACCCTATCATGCCTGTGTTAGTTTATGATTGCTGCTGTAACGAATTACTACAGATCCAGTGGTTTAAACCATACAAATGTATTGTCTTATAGTGTGGAGGTCAGTCTAAAATGGGCTGGCAGGGCTGTGCTTTCTCTGGAGGCTGCAGGGGGCAGCCTGTCCCTTGCCCTTTCCAGTCGCCAGAGCCCACCCACATTCTTTGTTCATGGCCCCCTTTCCCCCTGCAAGGTCAGCAGCACAGCATCTTCAAATCTCTCTCCCTGTTGTTCCCCTTCTGTCATGTCGCTCCCTCTGTCTGTAGTCAGCTCCTGCTCTGTCTCCTCGTATAAGGACCCTGCATGGGGCTAATACAGGTACTGCAGCTTCAAGTCCCTACAAGATCTTTACCTTAATCATGCCTGCCCTCTGAGATAACAAAGTCACACATCCCAGGGATTACGATGCCTTTTGGTCATGACGCAACCTTCCACATTCCCCAGGCTTAGTGTTCTGATGGATTCCACTGTAGCCTGATATGGGCATCAGCCCAGTGTCACTGCCCCAACAGAGGTAATAGTTTGGGTTGTGTCAATACTTGTGAGGACATCTTTTGTCCATTCTTGTAGGCAAAGAGGAAACATGGCTATGAGGCTTCAAATTTGGGGCTGAAGCTTAATAGTGTGATAATAATTAGAAAGACTGGTTTAAAAATGTTTTAATCACTTGCTGGAGTGCATGTATGTTAAGTTGCTTCATTCCTGTTAAACTCTATATACACATTGAAAATTCAAAATAGCAATTAGCAGTGCTGAAAGCTAAATATCTTATTATCTTCCCATAGACATAGATACTATTATCAATTTAGTCAATAGACTTCCAGACATTACATATTTACATTCTTTATTTGAATTGCTCACACTCACCATTTATTTGGAACTCACAGCCTCTGTTGACTCATCAGGGTATGTTTGTGCGTTGCCCTCTCCCAGCATCATCTTTGCAGGTTTGCTTCTTCAATTATGGGGTTTTGGTTGTGGGATGTGGAGAGGTGCAAAAAAGATAAAAATTATAAGAGTGGACCTAAACACTGATGAGGAAGAGAAGAAAACAGTGCATCCCAGTTCAGGGAAACCTGGGGCTCCTCTCTGTTCTTTTATTCTCCAAAGCCAACCCAAACTGTAACAGAAATCACCTTCTTCTCAAGGACTCCTGTGATCAAAATACCAAATGACCTTGTGCGTGGAGGTTTGGCAGAACCCTCTCCTTTGAGGGCACATTTGACCTCAGGCTGACCTTGTAGTTTTGTTCCCCTGAACCCTGAGAAAGGGGGCTGGCAGCTGAGCCACCAGGCAGCACCGACTGTGGTGAAATAACCCTGACCATGTAAATTGCATCTGACTTTGGGGCTCTGAGAGTGAATGGGAATGCCTGGTGGGAAGCTGTGGTGACACATTACTGGGACTGGCGACAGTAGGAGAAAGCTGGGCTCCTGTGGGGCTGGGGCTTCTTCACCTGCGCTGTGCCTGGGGCACTGGACTGCAGCAAGGACCGACCCTGAAAGAGGTCCTGGGTGCTGCCTTGCTTGCTTATGACACTTCCTGGCCCAGGTCTTTCTCCATGAGTCTAGTGCCAGATGGGACCCAGATTATCCTATAAGTAATAAGATCTTGAGACAGTGAAAAGACTGCTAGAAAGTGGGTGGCAAGTTCAGGGTTCCCTGAAGTGGTGACTGCTGCTGCTGCCCAAAGTGGTGGCTGCGGTGGTGTCTGCTCTCCAGACAACCCCAGGAGAGTGGGCTGTCTGGCCAGTTGTTGGGACAGGAGCCAAGGGAATTAGAGAGGATGGAGGGACTTGATTCCCCAAACAAAAGCTGTAGAAAAACCCGGGGTCCCTGTCTCTTATACACATCTTACCATCCCTCTGGGTCATCTCAGTGCACCAGCTTCAAGCATCCATATCATGCATTGAACCTGGACTGGCTATTCATTTCATATATGATATTATAAATGTTTCAATACCATTCTCCCAAATCATTCCACCCTCGCCCGCCCCACAGAGTCCAAAAGACTATTCATCTGTGTCTCTTTTGCTGTCTCGTATACCGGGTTATCATTGCCATCTTTCTAAATTCCATATATATGCGTTAGTATACTGTATTAGTGTTTTTCTTTCTGGCTTGCTTCACTCTGTATAATAGGCTCCAGTTTCATCCACCTCATTAGAAATGATTCAAATGTATTCTTTTTAATGGCTGAATAATACTCCGTTGTGTATATGTACAACAGCTTTCTTATCCATTCATCTGCTGATGGACATCTAGGTTGCTTTTTCACTCTCCTCTTTCACTTTTATCAAGAGGCTCTTTAGTTCTTCTTCACTTTCTGCCATAAGGGTGGTGTCATCTGCATATTTGAGGTTATTGATATTTCTCTCAGCAATCTTGATTCCAGCTTGTGCTTCATCCAGCACAGCATTTCTCATGATGTACTCTGCATATAAGTTAAATAAGCAGGGTGACAATATACAGCCTTGACGTACTCCTTTCCTGATTTGGAATGAGTCTGTTGTTCCATGTCCAGTTCTAACTGTTGCTTCCTGACCTGCATACAGATTTGTGAAGAGGCAGGTCAGGTAGTCTGGCGTTCACATCTCTCTCAGAATTTTCCAGTTTATTGTGATCCACACAGTCAAAGGCTTTGGCATAGTCAAGAAAGCAGAAATAGATGTTTTTCTGGAACTCTCTTGCTTTTTCCATGATCCAGCGGATGTTGGCAATTTGATCTCTGGTTTCTCTGCCTTTTCTAAACCAGCGTGAACATCTGGAAGTTCATGGTTCACGTATTGCTGAAGCCTGGCTTGGAG
>SJYT01071746.1:7143-18843 GCA_006410635.1 Cephalophus harveyi
AAAAAAAAAAACAACCAACAATCAGGGGCTGGGTAAGTTTCTGTGGGAAAGGGCATAGACATGGGGTTCCCAACATTTCAAGACCCATGTCCTCAGGCTGGAGAATGGAAAGCTTTAGGGCAGAGATAACTATGGCTCAAGTGCCTGATCAGAAAGGACAAGAAAGGGGACAGGACAGGACACAGATTCTAGAGTCAGGTTGACTCAGTTACCTGGAGAAATTCGGCTGTTTCATCTGACAGGCCAGTGATGAGCCAAATCCTGCAATTCACTTGGCCAATCACAGGGTCTTCTTCTTCTGTTAGAAATACAGTGGATGGAGAAAATCAGATAGAAGACAGGGGCATGGGGCAAGGAGAAAAGGGGATCAATGAAAAGAGGTCAGGAGAAAAAGATGAGGTAGAAAAGGAGGTGGAGAGGATGAAGGGGTTGGAGATCATTCCTCTCACCTCAGGACATTGTCACAGCTGTCATTTCCAGCTCAGAAATGCCATATGGTGATGTTTAGAATCCCCACAATGTCAGCATTCACAGGAGCCTTTTAACTCATCCCTTCCAACCTTCTGATCTCTTAACAATTATATTGGGACAATACTGAGAGGGTAAACTGGCCAAGTTTATACAGTCAGTAAGGGGAGAGGTAGGACTATAACTCAAGTCATCAAGATTTTAGTCCTGTGCTTTTTTGATGAGACAACAAGATCTCCCAAAATTTTAAATAAAACTCAAAACTGATCAAACCACAATAAAAATTTAAATATATAATTTAAGTTAGAAAAAAATCATTCTTGGGTCCATGAACAAACACAACCCACATGTATAAACATATATGCATAGTTGCTCAGTCATGTCCAACTCTTTGCAACCCCATGGACTGTAGCCTGCCAGGCTCCTCTGTCCATGGGATTTGCCAGGCAAGAATACTGAATTGGGTTGCTGTTTCTTTCTCCAAGGGATCTTCCTGACACAGGAACCAAAGCTAGGTCTCCTACATTGCAAGCAGATTCTTCACCATCTGTGCCACAAGGGAAACCTCATACACACATGCACACTTATAAGCCCACATGGAGGTATGCACACAGTCACAGCTAAGGACAGTGTGAGAGACAAACAGTAAACAAAAGGAGAGACATGAAGTGAACACTCAGGTCAGAGAAATCTCACATATACGAGTAGGGTGATTGGGAGAGATGCCAAACCACACTATGCCCAGATTACCTTTGGCTGACTCTTTGGTTGGATGACTGGGGAGAACGTGAAGTGAGGCTAAAGACTCTGGATCGTTTCATCTAGGAAATAAAATCTGAGAATGAATTTAGTCCCACTTCACCTCTATCTGTTATGTCCAAAGACTCTAGACATAGAACTATCATTCATTCATTCACTAATTTATTGTTTTTAAAACTTATTATGAGCTATTTTATTTTTTTTGAATATTAAAATATTGAATTTTTTTCATTTTTTATACCAAGTTTTCAAAATCCTGTTTATATTTTACACTTAAAGCATATCTCAAATGGAATATCACATTTAAAATACTTAGTAGTCACATGGGGCTAGTGGCTACCATATTGAATGGCACAGGTTTAGACTTAATAACAGAAATTTGAATTCTATAAAACATATCTGACATTTAATTTCAAAGTCATATTTAAATAAATGCTCACTGCCGTCACCAAATTCATATTTATCTAGCCTTTGAAGTAATAACAAGCTAAATTCGTTTTTCTTAGATTTCTTTCTGTGACTACACACATACACACACACAGAGCTTTTATTTATTTATTTTGGTCACTCTGTACCATATGCAGAATCTTAGTACTGCAGCCAAGGATCAGACCCATGCCCCCCTGCAATGAAGTACAGAGTTCTAACCACTAGACCACCTGGGAAGTTCCTAGAGTAATATGATTTAGATTTAGATTATCAAATTGTTAATTTCTCCTCACATAGTTTATGGGGTGGTAGTTTTCTTTTTTTTTTTATTTTTACTTTATTTTACTTTACAATACCGTATTATGAGCTATTTTAAAGCATACAGAGAACTATGAGGAATAATACAGCAGATCCATAGGTACCCTAACTCAGGCCTATCAATTCTTGGCATTGGTCAGAAGATGCAGAGACTACCTACCTACACAATACCTATATAAAAGACTTTCTCTCTTTTTTCACTAATAAGATAATTCTGATTTTATTTAAGATACCAATGTGCCCAGAAAAAAAGATTATATTTTCTCATCTCACTTGTATTCTGTGTACATGTGCTAAGTTGCCTCCATTGTGTCCACCTCTGTGCAACCCTATGGACCATAGCTTGCCAGGCTCCTCTGTCCATGGGATTTTCCAGGCAAGAATACTGGAGTGGGTTGCCATGCCCTCCTCCAGGAGATCTTCCTGACCCAGGGATTAAATCCAGGTCTCTATGCCTCCTGCATAAGAATCACTATCCCCAAATTATTAGTGCTTATTTACCCTGGAACATATCTTTATATATTTATTATTAATGTATTAAAAGTGAATATAAATAGTATTTTTCCATGTACTTTATATAAATTGTATCATATTAAACATAATCTTCTATAACATGCTTTTTAACTTAGTGTTTGTTTTCTGAGAGATCCATGAGAAACAATTTGTTTGTATTTTTTTTTTAACTTACTCATTTCCACTCCAGCTAAGTCATTGGTTGTATGCATAGTTCATGAATTATTCATTTCCCTTTGATGAACATTCAGATTTGTAAAAACCTTTATATTACATCTCCCTGTCCACATGTACAGGTGTTTCACTAGAGTAGAGTAGTGGTCCGTATACCACTAAAGTATGCAAATTTTAGCAAATATACACAGGAACTGATTTTCAGATACTCAACTGCTATATATACACTTAAAGAGCTTTGTTATTGCTCTCTCTTTTAAAAAAATATTTATTCATTCATCTAGTTGCAATGTGCAAGATCTAGTTCTGTGACCAGGGATTGGACTCAGGTCCCCTGCAGGTCTTAGCTACTGGACCCATCAAGGAAGTCCCTCAATTTTTCCTTTCAAATAGTCTTTCCCTTCACTATTCAAAAGAAAGGTCTAGTGTTCATGCACATAAAATTTTATGACGGTGTAGACTTCCCAAGTGTAAGAACTAGGGCATCAAAAAAAGGAACAACATGAAATATAGCTTCAGTGAAGCCTCCTCTAGGTTAACAAAGACACTCATTAACAGTACAGTTTCCTGTATCTAACACATCTGGTTAACTGTATAGTATTTAGAAATGGGGTATTTTTGGCCCTTGTTGGGATGCTCTGAATAAAAATTTTGTAAAGCAGGACACTATAACTGATAAAAATTTTAGATTCATAATTTAGCCTCTTCTATTCCCTGATCATTTTCAAAGAAGGCTTTCAAATAGTCTTGTGGGATGAGGTAAGGGTCTAGTGAGGGTCTAGTAAAGGTCTAGTAAGGGTCAAGTGAGTAGTGAGAATGAATATTTCTCTGAAAAGTGGTGGCAATTCTTTTCCACTATTCTTAACATTCATCCCTAGTATATGTCACTTATTATAAAGAAAAGGAAATTCAAACACCTAAAAAAGCCCAAAGTCTAGGTTGGTAACATTGATTATTTTAATAGTAAAAGGCTGTCAACAATTATATTCTTCTAAATGCAATTCCTTCCACATAGCTTCCAAAAATCACCAATAAGGAAAGAAAACAAAATCACCCATCACCTAGGCATACAATGTAACTTGGAAACAGATACTATGAATTTCAATTTTCTTATTAATGGGAAAATAAATACCAGATGTCAGCAAAGCGCTCCAAAGACATCTAAGCAAAGAATCCAAGGCAGCAAAAAGAATGAAAAGTGCAGTATGGTCTTAATGATGGTGAAACAAATATTAATGGTAAACATCATATAAAGTAATCTAGGGTCTTCTTTCCAGAGGGAGAGGTCGTACTCTGAATAGGGAAATACTGAGAAAAATATGAAACTTAGTGGATCAAAGGACTGCCTTTTGGATATTTTAAACACAAGAGCTTAGAAACTGTACTGAATCACAGGAAAGGCACTATTACTGCAGTAAAGGCAGTCTCAGAGAGTGAGATGGCTCTCATAGGTTTGGTGGTGAAGAGAAGTGGCTAAAAGTAAGGGACCCATGAAAGTTATAAATTAAGAAATAATCCAGAGTAGACAGACCAAAAATAATACCATTAATTAAACTGAAGGCATTTCATTGTAGAAACAGAAGAGGAAACATGTAACATGAGATCAATTGTCCAGAAAAATACAACAAAAATAAACATGAACAAGAAAAAAAAGAACTCACTACCCATACAAGTTACTGTCAAAAAACATAAAATGAAAATAAAAACTTTTCAGGAGTTGAAAACACAAAATCACCCAGCTCTAGCCAAGAAACAGAAGAAAATTATAACAAAATACTGTAACATTAAATATAATTAAGCATCTGTAACTATGAAAGAAAATTACACTTCATAAATTGAAAAGCTCAAATGGATATAGACCACAAAAGAATATATGAATTAGAAATTGATCATATTCAAAAAAGCTACAGAGAAAAAATAAAACAATACTTTGGCCACCTGATGCGAACAGCCAACTCACTGGAAAAGATCCTGATACTGGGAAAGACTGAGGGTAGGAGAAGAACAGGGCAACAGAGGATGAGACTGTTGGATGGCATTACCAACTCAATGGACGTAAGTTTGGGCAAACTCTGAGAGACAGTGAAGGACAGGGAAGCCTGGCGTGCTGTAGTTCATGGGGTGGCAGAGTTGGACATGACTAAGCGACTGAACAACAACAACATACGCCTAACAAACTGACCATTACCCAAGTAACTATAAACTCTGGAAAAAATATGAAAAATAATTACCGAAAGGCACTGCAGATTAAACAAAAGCAAGCAGATTATGAATTGCAGTCAATCCTTAAAAGGCAAGAATGGTACAGGGTGATTTCCTATTTTTTAAACAGCTGTTAGACTTGGATGACCATAGGTGACACAGAACAGGACAGCTAAAATTCTAAGAGAAAACCCAAAGTTTTTCTAACCTGAAACACATTACTGCTGCTGCTACTAAGTCACTTCAGTCGTGTCTGACTCTGTGTGACCCCATAGACGGCAGCCCACCAGGCTCCCCCATCCCTGGGATTCTCCAGGCAAGAACACTGGAGTGGGTTGCCATTTCCTACTCCAATGCATGAAAGCGAAAAGTGAAAGTGAAGTCGCTCAGTCATGTCTGACTCAGCGACTCCATGGACTGCAGCCCACCAGGCTCCTCGGTCCATGGGATTTTCCAGGCGAGAGTACTGGAGTGGGGTGCCATCACCTTCTCTGGAAACACATTACATCCATGCTTAAAAGTAGACTGAGTCACAACGTGAGAGAAAACTGGTGGTGGTGGTGGTGGTGGTTTAGTAGCTAAGTTGTGTCCAACTCTTTGAAACCCCATGAATTGTAAACCATCAGGCTCCTCTGTCCATGGGATTTCCCAGGCAAGAATACTGGAGTGGGTTGCTGCGAGAAAGAGAGGAACTTTCAAATACTATGCATAAGCTCCGCCTGACTCTCTCACAGTTCACCAAACAAAGCATATGTAGGTGAGACTGCAAGTATCCCAGCCAAGAATAAGAACTGCACTGCACAGAAAAGCTTGCAGTTTGTGTCAAACCAAGTTAACTTCCTGTATTAAAAACAAACAAGCTGTCCATTCCAAGACAGTGACACAGGATGCTCCTGAACTCACCTTCTCCCATGGACACACCAAATCTATAGCTACGTATAGAAAATTTTTCTCTGAAGGAAATCCAGAGGATGAGTGACAACTATGCATCAGGTGAACAAGAAAAACTCCACATCAAAAATGGTAAGAGAAGGGGAAATCCCTGGTGGTCCAGTGGTTAGTACTCTGCACTTCCATCATAGGGCGTACAGGTTTGATTTCTGGTCAGGGAACTAAGATTCTGCAAGCTGCATGGTGTGGCCAAAAGATAAATAAATAAATAAAAATTTTAAAAATAGTAAAAGAGAACAAAATCACAGAGAGAAAAACTAATGGTTCAGTGGGAGAGGGAAGGAGGGGGCAAAGTAGGGGTAGGGGATTAAGAGGTATTCACCTGAAACTGGCATATTTGTATACTTTAAAAGCTGCTGCCAGAGGGTCCAGCTTACAATCAGCCTGCACCCAGGGGCTGACTGATATCCTTTCCTTTGGACACTAACAGCTCTTGGTACACCTTCAAATACTAGAAGCCACTAAGAACAAATAAGGCTGCTTAGACAATCACGAACATTTGAGGAAAAAACAAGAGCTAGGTCATGGTTTAATGACAAGGTTCATCTCTTACACAAGACTAAAAGTGTAGGAAGTGACCAAACAATTACCAAATGGCAGTAAGTCGATCAGTTCAGTTCAGTTCAGTTTAGTCACTCAGTCGTGTCTGACTCTTTGCGACCCCATGAATCGCAGCACGCCAGGCCTCCCTGTTCATTACCATCTCTCGGAGTTCACTAATTACTTTATATGTAAATGAACTAAATTCTCCAATGAAAAGACATACAGTGGATGAATGGATAAAAAAACAGGACCCAGAAATATGCTGCCTACAACAGACTCACTTCAACTTAATGGAAATACACTGACTAAAAGTGAAGGGATATAAAAATACAGTCTATACAATGGAAACCAAAAAAAAGCTGAGAGAGGAATACTTATTCTAGATAAAACGAACTTTAAGACAAAGACTATAATAAGAGACAAAAAGGTCATTGTATATACAATGATAAAGTGGTCAGCCTAGTAAGAGGACATACCATTTGAAAATACTTATGCACCCAACACCAGGGCTTCCCTGGTGGCTAAGATAGTAAAGAATCTGCCTGCAATGCAGGAGACCCAGGCTTGATCCCTGGGTAGGGAAGATCCCCTGGAGAAGGAAATGGCAACCCACTGCAGTATTCTTGACTGGAGAATCCCATAGACAGAGGAGCCTAGCAGGCTACAGTTCATGGGGTCACAAAGAGTCAGATATGACTCAGTGACTATCACACCTCCATGTACCCAACATAGGAGCATCAAAACATATAAAGATTTAAAGGGAACCATTAATAACAATACAATAGTAATAGTAATTGTTGTTGTTCAATGGCTAAGTTGTATCCAACTCTTGGCAACCCAGTGGGCTGCAGTACTCCAGGCTCCCCTGTCCTTCACTATCTCCTGGAGTTTGCTCAAATTCATGTCTGTTGAGTTGGCAATGCCATCCAACAATCCCATCCTCCGTCGCCCCCTTAACCTCTTGCCCTCAATCTTTCCCAGCATTACGGTCTTTTCCAATGAGTTGGCTCTTTGCATTAAGTGGCCAAAGTACTGGAGCTTCAGCTTTTGCATCAGTGCTTCCAACAAATATTCAGGGTTGATTTCCTTTAGGATTGACTGGTTTGATCTCCTTGCAGTCCAAGGGACTCTCAAGAGTCTTCTCTAGATTTAAAAGCATCAATTCTTTGGTGCTCAGCCCTCTTTATGGTCCAACTCTCACATCTGTACATGATCACTGGAAAAACCATAGCTTTGACTACATGGACCTTTGTCGGTAAAGTGATGTATCTTCTTTTTAATATACTGTCTATGTTGGTCATAGCTTTTCTTCCAAGGAGCAATTTTTTAATTTCATGGTTGCAGTCACCATCCGCAGTGATTTTGGAGCCCAAGAAAAGAAAATCTGCCACCGCTTCAACTTTTTCCCTTTCTATTTGCTATGAGGTGATACGACTGGATACCATGATCTTATTTTTTTTAATGCTGAGTTTTAAGCCAGCTTTTTCACTCTCTTCTTTCACCGTCATCAAGAGGCTCTTTAGTTCCTCTTTACTTTCTGCCATTACAGTGATATCATCTGAATATCTGAGGTTGTTGATATTTCTCCCAGAAGTCTTGATTTTAGTTTGTAAGTCATTCAGCCTGGCATTTCACATGATATACTCTGCACAGAAGTTAAATAGTCAGAGTGACAATATACAGCCTTGTCATACTCCTTTCCTAATTGTGAACCAGTACATTGTTCCATGTCTGGTTCTAACTGATGCTTACTGACCTGCATACAGGTTTCTCAGGAAACAGGTAAGGTGGTCTGTACTCCCATCTCTTTAAGAATTTCTGTAATGATCCATAGTTTCTGGATCACTGGAAGGACTGTATCCATAGTTTCTTGGGCTTTCCTGATAGCTCAGTTGGTAAAGAATCTACCTGCAATGCAGGAGACCCTGGTTCAATTCCTGGGTTGGGAAGATCCACTGGAGAAGGGATAGGCTACCCACTCCAGTATCCTTGGGCTTCCCTTGTGGCTCAGCTGGTAAAGAATCTGCCTGCAATGTGGGAGACCTGGGTTCAATCCCTGGGTTGGGAAGATCCCCTGGAGAAGGGAAAGCCTATCCACTTCAGTATTCTGGCCTGGAGAATTCCATAGATTGCATAGTTTAGGGGGTTGCAAAGAGTCAGACTCGACTGAGTGACTTTCATAGTTTCTAGTGATCCATACAGTCCAGGCTTTAGCACAGTCAATGAAGCAGATGTTTTTCTGGAATTCCCTAGCTTTCTCTATGATACAAAAAATGTTGGCAATTTGATTTCTGGTTCCTGTGTCTTTTCTAAACCCAGCTTGCACATCTAGAAGCTCTCAGTTCACAGGCTTTTGAGCATAATCTTACTAGCATGTGAAATAAGCACAAGTGTCCAGTAGTTTGAACATTCTTTGGCATTACCCTTTTTGGGGATTAGGATGAAAGTGTGATGCTGTAGAGAACAATAATGCATACGAACCTGAATCAAGGTAAATTGGACCTGGTTAAGTAGGAGATAGCAAGAGTGAACATCAACATCTTAAGAATCAGTGAACTAAAATGAATAGAAATGGGTGAGTTTAATTCAGACAACTATTAATGTCTACTACTATGGGCAAGAATCCTTTAGGAGAAATGAAGTAGCCCTCATAGACAAAAAAAGAGTCTGAAATGCAATACTTGGGTGCAATCTCAAAAAATACAGAATGATATCAGTTTGTTTCCAAAGCAAATCATGCAACAATAGTAGTAGGAGACTTCAATACTCTGCTTTCATCATGGGTAGAACACACAGACAGAATCAGTAAGGAAACATTGAACTTACATTACACATTACACCAGAGGGATTTAACAGAACATTTTTAGGCCATTTCATTTAAAAGCAGCAGGATATACATTCTCCTCAAGCATATATGGAACATTCTCCAGTATACATCATATGTGATTCCCTGGTGGCTCAGAGGGTAAAGCATCTTCCTGCAATGCAGGAGACCTGGGTTAGATCCCTGGAGAAGGAAGATCCCCTGGAGAAGGAAATGGCTAAGCCACACACTGTTGAATAAAGAAGTGGGTCAAAGAAGAAGTCAATCAAGAAGATACTGAGAGAAATAAAATGAAAATATAACATACAAAACTTAAGGGATGCAGCAAAAGCAGTTCTAAGAAAAGCTCATAGCAATAAATGCCTGAATTAAGAAACAAGAGAGAACTCAAAATAACTTCATTATACACCTCAAGGAACTAAAAAGAGAAGAACAAATGAAGCGCAAAGTCAGCAGAAGAGAAAAAAATAACAAAGCACAGAGTGAAAACAAATGAAACACAGACTAAAAAGATAATAGAAAGAGTCAATAAAACTAAGAGCTTTTTAAAAAAAAATGTAGACAAAACAGACAAACCTGTAGATAGATTCACCAAGAAAAAGAGAAGACTCAAATAAAATTAGAAAAGAAAGAGGAGGTGTTACAACTGATACCACAGAAATACAAAGGTCCTTGAGAAATTATGTTGAACAAGAACAAATTGGGACAACCTTGAAGAAATGGTAAGTCCCTAGAAACCTACAACCTACCAAGAATGTATCATGAAGAAACAGAAAATCTGAATAGATCAATTACTAGTAAGAAGACTGAATCAATTATTTGAAAATTACCAACAAAAAGTTCAGGACCACAGGGCTTCACTGGCAAATTTGACTAAATATTAAAGAAATACTAATAACAATTCTTCTCAAACTCTCTCAAAATTTTCAGAGGGAATACTTCCAAACTTATTTTATTCTCCCAGCATTACATTGATACCAAAAACTATAAGAAAAGAAAAATATATACATCAAGATCCTTGATGAACAAAGATGTAAAAATCCTCAACAATCTATTAGCAAAACAAATTATACAATACATTAGAAAGATCACACACCATGATCAAGTGGGATTTAACCCTGGAATGCAAGGATGGATAAATACTTGGAAATTAATCAATGTGAATCATATTAACAAAATGAATGGAAAAGTCATATGATCATTTCAATAGGTGCAGAAAAACCATCTCACGAAATTCAACATCCATTCATGATCAAAAAAATCTCAACAAATACAAAGGAAATGTGCTCCAACATAAAAAAGGCCATATATGCCAAGTCCACAACTAAGCATACTCAACAGTGAAAATGTCAAAGATCTTCTCTAATCAGAAACAAGACAAGGATGTCCACACTCATCATTTTTATTCAATATGGCACTAGAAGTTCTAGACAGAGCAATTAGGCAAGAAGAAGAAAAGAAAGGCAGTTGGAAAGGAAGAAGTAAAACTATCTCTGTTTGCAGATACCATGATCTTTTGAAGTATAGTTAATTTTGGGGCTTCCCTTGTGGCTCAGCTGGTAAAGAATCTGCCTGCAATGTGGGAGACCTGGGTTCAATCCCTAGGTTGGGAAGATCCCTGGAGAAGGGAAAGGCTACCCACTCCAGTACTCTGGCCTGGAGAATTCCACAGACCGTATGGTCCATGGGGTCACAAAGAGTCGGACACAACTGAGTGACTTTCACTTTTGGGCTTCCCTTTGGCTCAGCTGGTAAAGAATCTACCTGCAGTGTGGGAGACTTGGGTTCAATACCTGGGTTGGGAAGATCCCCTGGAGAAGGGAAAGGCTACCTACTCCTACTCCAGTATTCTGGCCTGGAGAATTCCATAGACTGTACAGTCCACAGGGTCGCAGTCAGACATGACTGAGCGACTTTCATATAGCTAATTTACAATGCTGTGTTGGTTTCTGGTGTATAGTAAAGTGAATCAGTTATATATATATTCAGTTATATATGTATACATATATTTTGTCTTTTTCATATTCTTTTCCACTAAAGTTTAATATAAGATATTGAATATAGGTCCCTGTGCTATACAGAACCTTTTTATCTATTTCATATACAGTAATTTCTATCTGCTAATTCCAAACTCCTAATTTATTCCTCCCCCAGTCCCCTTTAGTAAACATAAATTTGTTTTCTGTTTCTGTTTTATAAATAAGCTCATTTGTAACATATTTTAGATTCCACATATCACTTCAGTTCAGTCGCTCAGTTGTGTCTGACTCTTTGCGACCCCATGAATCACAGCACGCCAGGCCTCCCTGTCCATCACCATCTCCCAGAGTTCACTCAGACTCACGTCCATCGAGTCCGTGATGCCATCCAGCCATCTCATCCTCGGTCGTCCCCTTCTCCTCCTGCCCCCAGTCCTTCCCAGCATCAGAGTCTTTTCCAGTGAGTCAACTCTTCACATGAGGTGGCCAAAGTACTGGAATTTCAGCTTTAGCATCATTCCTTCCAAAGAAATCCCAGGG
>SJYT01071746.1:19243-37077 GCA_006410635.1 Cephalophus harveyi
TGTGTGTGTGTGTGTGTGTACACACACAAACTACATCTTCTTTATTCATTATCTGCCAATGAACAACATTTATGCTGCTTTATTTCTTGGGTATTGTAAATAGTGCTGATATGAACACTGGGGTGCATGTACCTTTTTGAATTAGAATTTCATCTTTTCTGTATATATCTTAAGAAGTGGAATTAATAGATCATCATCTATTTTTAGCTTTTTAAGGAACCTCCATATTGTTCTCCATAGTGGCTGTAGCAATTACATTCCCACAGTGTAGGAGGGTTCCCTTTTCTCCACATCCTCTCCAGTCTATTTATAGACATTTTGATGATGGGCATTCTGATGGGTGTGAAGTGATACCTCATTGTAGTCTTGATTTGCATTTCTCTAATAATTAGTGATGTTGAACATCTTTTAATGTGCCTGTTGGCCATCTGTATGCCTTCTTTGGAAAAATGTCTGTTCAGATCTTCTGCCCATGTTTTGGATTGGTTTGACTGTTTTTTGCTGCCATTTTTTGAGCTTTCTGAGCTGTTTGCATATCTTAGAAATTAATCCCTTGCCAGTCACATCATTTGTAAATATTTTTTCTCCTGACCTGTACGCTGTCTTTTTGCTTTGCCTCCACTTTGTTCTTTTTCCTTAAGATTGCTTTGGCAGTAGATGCCATGATTTTACATAGAAAGCTCTAAAAATCCCACCCAAAACTGTGAACTAATAAACAAGTGCAGTAGTTGCAGGGTAAAAAAATCAATATACAAAAATAAATTGCATTTCTATTTAATAATTACAAACTATCAGAAAGAGAAATTAGGAAAACAATCCCATTTCCAACTGCATCAAAAAGAACAAAATACATAAGAATAAATTTAACCAAGGAAATGGAAGAAGTATATGCTATAAACTACACAATGAAAGAAATTGAAGAAAACACAAATAAATGGAAAGATATTCCAGGCTCATGAACTGGAAGAAGTAATACTGTTAAAATTGTTCATATCACCAAAAGCAATCTACAAATTCAATGTGATTTCTATCAAAGTATCAAAGGCACTTTTCACATAAATAGAACCAAAAATCCTAAAATTTGCATGGAACCACAAAAGACTCCGAATAGGCAAAACAATCTTGAGAAAAAAGAACAAAGCTGAAGGCATCATGCTTCCTGATTTCAAACTATATTATAAACATATAGTCACAAAACAGTTTGGTATTGGCCTAAAAACAGACCCAAAGATCAATGGAACAGAAGAGAGAGCCCAGAAATAAACCTATGCAGATGTGGTCAATTAATTTACAAAAAAGGAACCAAGAATATACAATGGAAAAAGGATAACCTCTTCAATAAATGGTACCGGAAAAACTGGACAGCCACAAGCAAAAGAATGAAACTGGGCCATTATCTCAAGTCATACAAAAAATCAGCTCAAAGTGGATTAGACCTGAATGTAAGATCCAAAACCATAAAACTCATAGAAAAAAACAAAGGGTAAGCTCTCTGACACTGATCTTGGCAATGATTTTTTTGTATTTGACACCAAAAATGAAAGCAAGAAAAGAAAAAATTAGTGATTGGGACTATATCAAATTATAAAGTTCCTGTACAGCAAAAGAAACCATCACAAAATGAAAAGGCAACCTATGGAATGGGTGAAAATATTTGGAAATCATGTTTCTGATAAGGGGATAATATTCAAATCATATAAAGAACTACTACAATTTAACAGATACAAACAATCCAATTAAAAAATGAGAAAGGGATCTGAACAGACATTTTCCCAAAGATGATATAAAAATGAATAGACAAAAATGATATAAAAATAAAGACATTTTTCCAAAGATGATTTAAACATATGAAAAGGTGATGGTAATGGATTAGTCGCTAAGTAATGTCCAACTCTTGTAACCCCGCGGACTGTAGCCCGACAGACTCCTTTGTCCATGGAATTTTCCAGGTAAGAATACTGGAGTGGAATGCCATCTCCTTCTCTAGGGTATCTTCCTGACCCAGAGATTGAACCTGGGTCTCCTGCACTGCAGGTGGATTCTTTACTAACTGAGTCATTAGGGAGGTCATGAAAAGGGGCTCGACATCATTAGTCACTATGAAAATGTAAACCAAAACCACAGTGAAATACCACCTCACATCTGCTACAATGGCTAAAAGACAAGAAGTAAATATTGGTGAGTATGTAGAAATCTGTACACTGTTGGTAAGAATGTAAATTGGTGCAGCCACTGTGGAAAATAGTACGGAGATCCCTCAAAAATTTAAACATAGAACTACAATATGATCCTATAATGATAGTTCTGCATACTTATCCAGCAGAAAAGACATCACAATCTTGAAAATGTATCTGCAGCCCCATGTTCACTGCAGCATTATTTACAATAGCCAAGACAAGGAAACAATGTAAATGCCCATCAACAGAGGAACAGATAAAGAAAATGGGGTATTGCTAGATTTCCAATTTAAAAAAACAGATATGCAACAAGGGTTTACTGTATAGCACAGGAAACTATAGTCAATATCTTACAATACCTATAATGGAAAATAACTTCAAAAATAATATATGTGTGTATGTATAACTGAATCACACAAAAAAACAATTCTACTTTTTGAAATTTAGTAATGTTTATCTTTTTGCTAGTTTTACTAAATGTCCTATGGACATCTAATAACAACAAGTGAGATAAAAATTTTAAATATTTTTGTGCAGGATATAAGATTAATAAAATTAATATAAAGAGAAATTATTGTATTTAAATTACTAATGACATCATTCAAGATGCTCCTATTTTCTGCACTTGATAAAACATTCTTCAGTTCAGTTCAGTTCCTCAGTCATGTCCGACTCTTTGCGACCCCATGTACTGCGGCACAGAAGCCTTCCCTGTCCATCACCAACTCCGAGTCTACCCAAACTCATGTCCATTGAGTCGATGATGCCATCCAACCACCTCATCCTCTGTTGTCCCCTTCTTCTCCTGCCTTCAATCTTTCCCAGATGCACGGTCTTTTTAAATGAGTCAATTCTTCACATCAGGTGGCCAAAGTATTGGGAGTTTCAACTTCAGCTTCAGCATCAGTCCTTCCAATGAATACTCAGGACGGATTTCCTTTAGGATGGACTGGTTGGATCTGCTTGAAGTTCAAGGGACTCTCAAGAGCCTTCTCCAACATCACAGTTCAAAAGCATCAACTCTTCGGCACTCAGCTTTCTTTATAGTCCAACTCTCACATCTACACATGACTACTGGAAAAAACCGTAGCTTTGTCTAGACGGACCTTTATTGGCAAAGTAATGTCTCTGCTTTTTAATATGCTGTCTAGGTTGGTCATAGCTTTTCTTCCAAGGAGCAAGCGTTTTTTAATTTCATGGCTGCAGTCACCATTTGTACTGATTGTGGAGCCCAAAATATTCTTAGAGAAATGTTAATGTCTTACACTATGATTATATATTTTTCCTTTTCCCTTATATTTTTTATGATTTTTGCTTTATGTATCTTTCTTTGTTGTTGGGTGTCTAATGATTTACAATGTCTATCTTCTTTGTGAATAGTACCTTTTATCATTAAAAATATTCACCTTTGCTTCATCTAAAATACATAAATTTAATTTAAAAAGGAGAAAAAAGAAAATGTGGTATTCATATATACAATGGAATATTATCCAGCCATAAAAAAGAAGGAAGTATTGCCTTCTCAAAAATATGGATAGATCTTAAGGGTATTATGCTAAATGAAATAAAGACAAATGATGTATGATCTGATCTCACTTACATGTGGACTCTATAAACAAAACAAAAACTCAGCAACAACAACTGAACTTGAACAAAATACAGATTGACGATTGCCAGAAGTGAAGATTAGGGGTAAGCAAAGGTGCTCAAAAGGCACAAACTTCCAGTTATAAGATAAATAAATCCTGAGGATGTAAGTAACAACAGTGTATTGTATATTTAAAAGCTGCTAAGAGAATAAATCTTTAAAGTTCTCATCACACAAAAAAATTGTAACTAAGATGATAATGTTAACTAAAGTTATTGAGGTAATCATTTAGCAATACACACATATATTAAATCATTGTTATACAGCTTAAAACCTCTTACACTGTTGGTGGGAATGCAAACTAGTACAGCCACTATGGAGAACAGTGTAGAGATTCCTTAAAAAACTACAAATAGAACTGCCTTATGACCCAGCAATCCCACTGCTGGGCATACACACCGAGGAAACCAGAATTGAAAGAGACACATGTACCCCAATGTTCATCGCAGCACTGTTTATAATAGCCAGGACATGGAAACAACCTAGATGTCCATCAGCAGATGAATGGATAAGAAAGCAGTGGTACATATACACAATGGAGTATTACTCAGCCATCAAAAAGAATACATTTGAATCAGTTCTAATGAGGTGGATGAAACTGGAGCCTATTATACAGAGTGAAGTAAGCCAGAAAGAAAAACACCAATAAGAATGGATAAGAAAGCAGTGGTACATATACACAATGGAGTATTACTCAGCCATCAAAAAGAATACATTTGAATCAGTTCTAATGAGGTGGATGAAACTGGAGCCTATTATATGGAGTGAAGTAAGCCAAAAAGAAAAACACCAATACAGTATACTAACGCATACATATGGAATTTAGAAAGATGGTAATGATAACCCTGTATGTGAGACAGCAAAAGAGACACAGATGTATAGAACAGTCTTTTGGACTCTGTGGGAGAGGGAGAGGGTGGGATGATTTGGGAGAATGGCATTGAAACATGTATAATATCATATAAGAAACGAACTGCCAGTCTAGGTTCGATGCAGGGTGCAGGATGCTTGGGGCCGGTGGACTGGGATGACCCGGAGGGATGGTGTTGGGGGGAGGTGGGAGGGGGGTTCGGGATTGGGAACAAGTGTACACCCATGGCGGATTCATGTTGATGTGTGGCAAAACCAATATAATATTGTAAAGTAAAAAATAATAATAAGGATAAGAATAAAAACTAATACAATGTTATATGTCAATTATATCTCAATAAAACAACAACATTCTTAAAGGACTATAATAGAATCTAGAGTTCCAACATCATTATATTTGCAGAAGACAGGATATAATAAAAAAAATTACTTGATATATTAAGAACCAGGAACATGTGACCTATTCTCTAGAGAAAAGTCAGAAACAAAACCAACGCAAAGATGGAACAGATGTTGGAATTAGCAGATAAAGATTTTTAAGCTGTTATTATACTCAGGGATGGAAAGAAAAATAATGCTTGTAATTAATGAGAAGAAGAGAAATCTCAGTCAGTAAGAGTAAAGAAACTATTAAAAATTTTAGGACTTGCCTGGTGGTCCCAGTGGTTAAGAATCCACCTGCCAATACAGGGGACAGCAGCTTGATCCCTGGTTCGGGAAGATGCCAAATGCCACAGGGCAACTGAGCCAGTGCACCACAACTACTGTAGCCCGCACACCTGGAGCCTGTGCTCTCCAGCAAGAGAAGCCGCCGCAATGAGAGGCCTGTGCACCACAATGAAGAGCAGCCCCCACTCACCACAGCTAGGGGAGTCCACGCACAGCAACAAAGACCTAGCAGAGCCAAAAATAAATAAATGTAAAAATAAAAACAGTAGTAAATTTGAAGGAAATATAAAAAAGTTTAACAAAAGAGAATCTAGTTGAAATTTTTAGAACTGAGAATTCCCTGGTGGTTCATGGTTAGGACTCTGTGCTCTTACTGCTAAGGGCCCAGGTTTGATCCCTGGCTAAGGAACTAAGATTGTGCATGCCCTGTGGCATAGCCAAAAAAAGAGAGCAAATTTTAGAACTGGAAAATACAATATCTGAGTTTAAAACTTCACTAGATGCACTTAACATGGAAATGGAGATGACAAAGGCAGAACCACTAAGGTTGGAGGTATATCAACAGATACTATCCAATATGTAGAAAAGAGAAAATATCCAAATAAAATTGATAAGACCTCCTGCTTATATAAAGATTATAACCCTGTAAGAATAGAAAAAGAAAGAACAAAAATATCCTTTCTAACTACCAAACGACAACCAATAACTATGATAAACTAATGAAACTGTTTTTGAAAGAAAAACTGCCTTCACTGAGTTTATCATCTATTATCTAGAATATGAAGAAATAATTCTTTCCAGATGACAGCAAAAAACGAAAACAAAAAAATACCAGAGATATGAATAACTAAGGATGAATAGGTGATAAATTTTATTCCTGAGGACCTCTAAAGCTGACACAGGGTTTCATGGAAAGAGCAGAAAAGATTTCCTGTTTGGTCACAAGTATTATGGCTTTCATCAGTTAAATACTTGCAATCTGCTGTATATTTCACTTATGTAACCAACTTTTAAAAGTCATATATAATTAAAATAAAACTTTATAGATAAATAAAAAATTTAAACAGGTTTAAAAAAGGATCTCGTGGAGACACTAAATTAAAAGATAAAATATACTGATACACTTCTCTTCGAAAAGGTCTTGGAGGACCAGATTATAAAGAATTTTGCTGAAATAGTCATTAAAAACTAACAAAATATATACAAGAGGAAAACTATCAAAACTCTGAAGTGAAGTGAAGTGAAGTCGCTCAGTCGTGTCCAACTCTTTGTGACCCCAAGGACTGTAGCCTACCAGGCTCCTCTGTCCATGGGATTTTCCAGGCAAGAGTATTGGAGTGGATTGACATTTCCTTCCCCAGGGGATCTTCCCAACCCAGGTATCGAACCCAGGTCTCCCGCATTGTAGACAGACGCTTTACCATCTGAGCCACCAGGGAAGAGAGATATCAAGGCAGAACAAAATAAACAGTGATTCCATGTTCATGGATAAGAAGACTTAATACTGTCAAGATGTCAGTTCATCCTAAATTAATCCATAGATTCAATAAAATCCTAATCAAAATTCTAAGAAGTTATTTTGTGGATATCTACAAAATGATCCTAAAGTTTATATGGAAAGACAAAAGACCCAGCATAGACAATACAATATTAAAGGAGAAGAACAAAGTTGGAGAAATGATACTACTTGACTCCAAAGTTACTACAAAGCTACAGTAATCAAGACAATGTGGTATTAGTGAAAGAACAATCAATAGAACAGAACAATGAGCCTAGAAACAGACCTCCATAAAAATAATCGACTCATATTTGACAAAGGAGCAAAAGCAATACAATGGAGCAAAAAGAGTCTCTCAAAAAATGGTGATGGAACAAATGGACAGCTGCTAAGTCGCTTCAGTTGTGTCCGACTCTGTGCAACCCCATAGACGGCAGCCCACCAGGCTCCCCTATCCCTGGGATTCTCCAGGCAAGAACATTGGAGTGGGTTGCCATTTCCTGCTCCAATGCATGAAAGTGAAAAGTGAAAGTGAAATCGCTCAGTCGTGTCCGACTTAGCGACCCCTTGGACTGCAGCCTACCAGGCTCCTCCAGCCATGGGATTCTCCAGGCAAGAGTACGGGAGTGGGGAGCCATTGCCTTCTCCGAAACAAATGGACATATATATGCAAAAAATATAAATCTAGACCTTGCACTCTTCACTCAATATAACTCAAAATGGATCACAGACCTAAATGTAAGACACAAAACTATAAAACTGGAAGACAACATGGGAGAAAATCCTGGTGACCCTGGGCATGGTAATGTCCTTTAAAATAGAACAACAAAGACATGATCCATGAAAGAAATGATTGATAAGGTGGACTTCATTAAAATTAAAAACTCTTCTCCAAGAAAGACAATACAAAGAGAATGAGAAAACGAGTTGCATAGTGGGAGAAAGTATTTGCAAAAGAGACATTTAAAAGGGACTGTTATCTAAAATATATATAATGAATTCATAAATACAGCTATAAGAAAACAAAAACTCAATTAAAAAATGGACCAAAGCCCTTAACAGACCCCTTAGCAAAGAGATATACAGATGGCAAGTGAGCATAAGAAAATATGTCCCATATCATATGTTATCAGGGAACTGTGAACTAAAATAATGAGATATTAATACCGTCACATATCTATTAGAATGACCAAAATCCAAGACACTGACAATATCAAATGCTGATAAGGATATGGAACAATAGGACTCTCATCCACTGTTAAAACAAATGCAAAATAATACAGATACTTGGAAAGACAGTATGGCTATTTCTTACAAAACTAAACTTACTCTTTACACAAACCAGCAATCACATTCTTTGGTATTTACCCAAAGTAGCTGAAAAGGTAATGTCCACACAAAAATCTGTACGTGGATGTTTACAGTATCTTTATTCATAATTGCCAAAATGTGGAAGAAACCAAGATGTCCTTTAGTAGGTGAACAGATGAATAAACTGTAACATATTCAGACAACAAAATATTATTCATGAAATAAGCTATGAAACCATGAAAAACAAGAAGGAACCTCAAATGGATATTAGTAAATAAAAGAAACCGATCTGAGATGACTACATACTGTATATTCCAACTATATAATACTTGATAAAAAGCAAAGCTATGGAAACAATAAAATATCAGTGGCTGCTGTGAAGAGTGGGGGCAAAGATGCACAGTCAGAACACAGAGGATTTTTTGGACAGTGAAATTCTCTGTATTAGATTATAATAATGGATATAGGTCATGAGACATTTGTCCAAACCTATAAATTACAACGTCAAGATTGAACCCTTTACCCATAGGTAAACTAAGGAATTTGGGGGGATTATGATATGTCAATCAATATAGGTTAATCCTGAATGAAAATGTACAGTTCTGGTGAGTGATGTTGATAATGAGGGAGGCTATGTATGTGTCAGGGCAAGGGGTATATAGAGAATCATTGCACCTCCCTCTCAATTTTATTGTAAACTTAAAACTACTCTAAAAAAAATTAAATCTTTCAAAAAAAAAAAAAGGCAATCTGCTATCAGCTTTTCCCTTAAATGTCCCCCAAATAATGACAGCAAGGTAAGTCCAAGGAGGGAACCGAGGGAAATGTGCTCAGCACCAAATGAGAACTTACTTTGGGTTTTGCAATCTCCTTGATCTTCCTGATTTCCTCGTCAGACATGACATCGTAGAACCTGACAACGTGTGGGCTGTCCCATTCATCCTCCTCTTTGAAGGGGGCGATGACCAGCGGGGGCGTCCTGTTGCCCTAATGTAACCTACAGAAAAGCCTCTTCCGCCTCTGTGGTGTCTGGAAAGCACAGAGCCACAAGTCTATGGTCCAGGCTCCTCAGTCTGCAGGCACTAGCCTCACTCCTTAGGCCCATCTCCTCCCTTTTCCCTCAGGAAGGAAAAAAAGCATAATGGAACACAAATCATTCAATATCTTCTCTGTCAGGAATATCCTTACTCACATTTACAAGCCCTTAGAGGGAAGTCACTCTTATACTGGACTTAAAAAACAGTGACAATTCACCTTAAATGGATTTGGAAAAAAAGAGTCTTTTTCTTCTATCCAACTTCCCATAATGTCCAGGGGTGATCAGCTCACTTCTGTGATTGAACCCTTTAATGGTCTGTTCTCTGTGGCCTTCCTACTCGTGCTATGACCTATGGACCAGCATCACTTGGGAGATAGTTAGAAATACAGAATCTCAGGTTCTAACTCAGTATTACTGAATTAGAATCTGCATTTTAACAACATTGCAGGTGATTCCCACGCACCTTAGATTTTGAGACACTAACAAAGTCCAAGATCTACCCATGATCCACCTGGCCCTCCAGGAGCCTGCCTATATTAAAATTCTGAGTATTATAGCTTCTTTTCTCAAATATTATGCTCTACTAATATAAAAAATGCTTGCTATTTCCAAAACATAGGATAATTTTTCTCACTGTACACTTGTTCATGGTATAGTCTCAGCCTAAAACTTCTTTTATTACATTGTTCACCTGGTAATCTAGTTTAGGAGTCCTTTACCTGTGAACCTTACCACTTTTTGTCCTAGAGTTAATAACCTTTTGTTGTATGTTGCTACCAAATCTTGCACATACCACTACTGTACTAAAACTACTTATTTATATTTTAAATTTTCCTTTATTACACTACATATTTCTGTAACAGGGCCATATATCATTCATTTTTGCTTAATTTCTTCCACATGCATGTAATAAAAAATAATATTCATAATAGTCTTAATGCCTAACATCTAATTAGCCATCAATTAAAGTAAGTGCTTGATATAATTATAAGACTGAAAAAGACCCAGTGGTGCACTCAAGGGGCAGTTTCAAGAACTAAAATATCTTTTCAACTAAATCTGGCCTTCCAAAGTCAAAAGTCCCCAGTATTCAGATGGCCAGGTGATCTAAAGGTCTCAAAGTACCCTAAGCACCCCTTATAACCCCAATGACTCCCTTTCCCATCTTACGAGTTTGATACCATCTCC
The DNA here is from genome assembly GCA_006410635.1 of Cephalophus harveyi. NCBI lineage: Eukaryota > Metazoa > Chordata > Mammalia > Artiodactyla > Bovidae > Cephalophus > Cephalophus harveyi. Next base: position 29,644 of record SJYT01071746.1, read on the forward strand.
GCGGCAGAGGCATTCATAGCTCTCGAGGGTTTGCTTATAATCAAGAGTATCCCGAGGAGAACTGTTCAGTGTCTCCTGCTTGGTCTCTGATTCTTTATTCCCAAAGTTTCCTGCCGTTTTTTCCTCCAACAACTTCACAAAGTATGGCAGATTCAACTGGGCTTGTTTATGAGATGAGTCTGGACAAAGGAAAGCAATAGTTAATAATCAGGGAGATCATTCAGAGAAGCTCTGCAATTCTTCTACTTCAAATGACGCTGATAAACCAGTATGGAATTTGAACACTGTCCAGAATTAGAATTAAGAGAGAAATAAAAACTGGTATTGAGAAACCCCCCACTGTGCCTCACTCACCAGTTCCAAGGGACCTAGTACAGACAGGCAACCAGTGGTCCTGCCTCACACTCACAACTCAGTTTTATGCTGCGCACATCTGCTTCCTAATGCATTTTCATTACAATGTTATATATCACATGCTGTTTTATATATATATATATATATATATATATACAGTTAGAATGTAGACTAGAGTTTCAGATAACTTCCACAAGCATCATTATCTCATGGGCCCTCACAATATCCAAGAAAGAAGGATTTTGGTCCCCATTCCTCAGGTAAGAATACCAAGACACAGAATAAACAAGGAACCTGGCTCAAGATCATATAGAAAAAAATAAGCAAATCAGAACTAGAACCCAGATGTCTAACTGTGTGACTCTTACCAAAAATACTCAAAACAATTTACAAGGCTTATCTCATGCAACAGTCATGAGGGACACTCCCATGTTAGCCAGTCAATGAAAGAGTTCTGGCAATAATGTCAACAAAAGAAAGATTTTATGAACCTGAGTCACAGCAGCACAGTCTAGAGTGTGAAATTTTACCAAGCTTATTAATGTAAATCAGGTGTGGTATGATAATATAAATCCCCTTTTCAAAAGAAAACAAATTACAGTCAAATTAGATATAGCCCTTTGGTCATCCTAGACTAATTATGAATCCAGAATTGAAATATTTTTCACTAAGCTCTCATAGTGCTATGATCAGTTATCGTGTTATTTTCTACAATCTATTGACTTTATCTGTTAACATGTCTAATCTCCCACTACCATCCCCAAACTACCTTAAGATATTCTGGGAATAGGCCACACATATTTAAGTCTTTTGCCCAGTACAGCATGTAGCATTTAACAGACCTCTGTAAGTTTGCTGAATTTAGTAACAGTAAAATGACACTGCAATATCCCCATCTGTTGGTAGTCTTTATGCCAAGATATCTCCCTGAAAACAAAGGGAATATACCACCTATCAAGGAGCTCCTTCCACTTTTTGGCAATTATCTTGAGTTTCTCTTCAAACAGAACCCAAGAGTATCTGGCTGCATATTCTCCTATGATCTAGGGCTAACTCTAAGGACCACAGAGAACAAAAATAATCAATTCCTCTAATTCTTCAGTTAATCTTTTCTTCCTCCAATAATTCCAATTATTTGTTAAGATTCTGACACTGATTCTAATTTGTGAACTTTCCGACAGGACCAAGCAATTCTCTGACAGCTGCTGGGTGTTCTACTATTTAACTCATTCTGGCACTATCCATCTAAAGATAGGGTCAGATCTCATAGGCTAAGGGTTCAGTCCCACAACACGGTCTCCTACCCCTACCTCTACTTCAGTGGCCAACTGCTGTTCAATTGTTGAGTCATGTCCGACTCTTTGCAACCCCATGGACAGTAGCATGTCAAGCTTCCCTGTCCTTCACTATCTCCTAGAGTTTGCTCAAAATCATGTCCATTGAGTCAGTGACGCCATCCAACAATCTCATCCTCTGTTGCCCTCTTCTCCTCCTGCCCTTAATCTTTTCGCAACATCAGTGTCTTTTCCAATGAGTTGGCTCTTCACATCAGGTGGCCAAAGTATTGGAGTTTCAGTTTTAGCATCAGTCCTTCCAATGAATATTCAAGGTTGATTTCCTTTAGGATTGACTGGTTTGAACTTCTTGCAGTCCAAGGAACTCTCAAGAGTCTTCTCCAGCACCACAATTCAAAAGCATCAATTCTTTGGCGCTCAGCCCTCTTTATGGTCCAACTTTCATATCTGTACATGACTACTGGAAAAACCACAGCTTTTTTTTTTTTTTTAACTTTATTTTACAATACCGTATTGGTTTTGCCATACATCGACATGAATCCACCATGGTTGTATACGAGCTCCCAATCCTGAATCCCCCTCCCACATCCCACCCCATATCCTCTCTCTGGATCATCCCCGTGCACCAGCCCCAAGCATCCTGTATCCTGTATCAAACATAGGCTGGTGCTTTGTTCTTACATGATAGTATACGTTTCAATGCCATTCTCCCAAATCATCCCACCCTCTCCCTCTCCCACAGAGTCCAAAAGTCCGTTCTATACATCTGTGTCTCTTTTGCTGTCTCGCATACAGGGTCATCATTGCCATCTTTCTAAATTCCATATATATGTGTCAGTATACTGTATTGGTGTTTTTCTTTCTGGCTTACTTCACTCTGTATAATAGGTTCCAGTTTCATCCATCTCATTAGAGCAGATTCAAATGAATTCTTTTTGATGGTGAGTAATACTCCATTGTGTATATGTACCACAGCTTTCTTATCCATTCATCTGCTGATGGACATCTAGGTTGTTTCCATGTCCTGGCTATTATAAACAGTGCTGCAATGAACATTGGGGTACATGTGTCTCTTTCAATTCTGAAAACCACAGCTTTGACTACACAGACCTTTGTTAGCAAAGTGATGTCTCTGCTTTTTAATACACTGTCTAGGTTTGCCACAGCTTTTCTTCCAAGGAACTTTCCAAGTGTCTTTTAATTTCATGGCTGCAGTCACCGTCCACAGTGATTCTGGAGTCCCAAAATATACAATCTGTCACTATTTCCACTTTTCCCCCATCTATTTGCCATGAAATGATGGGACTGAATATCATGATCTGCTTTTTGAAAGCTGAGTTTTAAGCCAGTTTTTTCACCCTCCTCTTTCACTCTCAAGAGACTCTTTAGTTCCTCTTCACTTTCTGCCATTAGAGTATCATCATGTGCATATCTGAGGTTGTTGATATTTCTCCCAGCAATAGTGACTCCAGTTTGCAATTCATCCAGTCAGGCCTTTCGCATAATGTACTCTGCATAGAAGTTAATTAATCAGGGTGACAATATAGAGCCTTGTCATACTCCTTTGCCAATTGTGAATCAGTCCATTTTTCCATGCCTGGTTCTAACTGTTGTTTTTTCTGCATACAGGTTTCTCAGGAGACAGGTAAACTGATCTGGTATGCCCATCTCCAGAAGAATTTTGCCCAGTTTGTTGTGATCCACATGGTCAAAGGCATAGTCAATGAAGCAGAAGTACATGTTTTTTCTGGAATCCCCTTGTTTCTTCTACGATCCAACAGATGCTGGTAATTTGAGCTTTGGTTCCTCTGCCTTTTTTAAATCCAGTTTGCACATCTGGAAGTTCTCAATTCACTTACTGCTAAAGTCTAGCTTGAAGGATTTTTATCATTACCTTGATAGCATGTGAAATGCGTGTAATTGTACAGTAGTTTGAACATTCTTTGGCACTGCCCTTCTTTAGGACTGGAATGAAAACTGACCTTTTCCAGTCCTGTGACCACAGATGGGTTTTCCAAATTTGCTGGTGTACTGAGTTCAGCACTTTAACAGCATCACCTTTTAGGATTTAAAACAGTTCAGCTGGAATTCCATCACCTCCACTAGCTTTGTTCATAGTAATGCTTCCTAAGGCCCACTTGACTTCACACTCCAAGATGTCTGGCTCTAGGTGAGTGATCACACCATCACTGTTATTCTGGTCATTAGGACCTTTTTTGTACAGTTCTGTGTATTCTGATCACCTCTTCTTATATTCTGCTTCTTTTAGGTCCATACCATTTCTGTCCTTTCTTGTGCCTGTCTTTGCATGAAATGTTCCCTTGGTATCTACAATTCTAGTCTTTCCCATTCTATTGTCTTCCTTTATTTCTTTGCATCGTTCACTTAAGAAGGCTTTCTTACCTCTCCCTGCTATTCTCCGGAACTCTGCACTTAGTTGGATATATCTTTTCTTTCTCCTTTGCCTTTCACTTCTCTTCTTTTCTCAGCTATTTGTAAAGCCTCTTCAACTACTTTACCTTCTTTTTCTTTGAGATAGTTCTAGTCACTACCTCCTGTACAATGTGATAAACCTCCATCCATAGTTCTTCAGGCACTCTGTCTACCAGATCTAATCCCCTGAATCTACTCATTACCTCCACTGTTGGTGCTTCTGACTACTAGCTGTGGATTGGAGGTTCCAATGACCCTCTCCATAGGTTTACTTAATTTGTTAGAGCAGCCCAAAGAACTCAGAGAAACGTTACCAAGTAGATTACCAATTTACAACTTACGAACAGATAAAAGATATGCATAAGGCAAAGTATGTGGCAACGGGTGTAGAACTTCTATGCTCTTTGGTCTTGCCACTCTCTCAGCATCTCAACATGTTCACCAGTCTGCAAGCTCCCTGTGCCCTGTCCTTTGGGTTGTTATGGAGGTGTCATTATATAGGCAGGTTTGATTAAATCATTGGCTATTGTTGGTCAATTTAACCTCTAGTCCCTCTCCTCTTTCCTGGACGTCAGAAAAGTTTCAACTTTCAAATCACAGGGCTTGTTCCCCTGGCAAGCAGCTCTCATCTTTAGGTTACCTGAAAGTTTTCCAAAAGTCACCTCATTAACATAACAAAGACATCTTTATGCCTCTCATCACTCAGGAAATTTGATTTTTGGAGCTTTGTGCCAGGAACAGGGAGAAACCCAAATACATAGTACTTATTGTAAGTCACAATATCACATTCACTCAATACAGATCAAATTAAGTGTTTAGAACTATCCTTGAGTTTGAAAATGCAAAACTGGAAAGAAAAAGAAAAAGTATTATTTTTAAAGTCTTTGCTTTAGAAATAAAATTTGCTTGTCATTGGTAAACAAAGGATATTGTAGCCATCAAGGCATTACATTATACCCACCCAAAAGATGAGCCCTGAGGGCACCCAGGATGGAAACAGATTACGTGCCATTTAGGAATCATCAGATTGCAGCTATCCCTGAGGATGCAGCTTGGGAAAAGTCATGATGAGAAAACACAGGATACTGGCCCCATATAGCTGAGGTTCATATCAAGGAATGATTTCAGTGAGCACAGAATCTTGCATCTTCCAAGATTCAGAAAAGTGCTAAAATCCTTAACTTGAGATATCTGGTTTTCTTTGATTAACAATAATCCTTTGATGTTTCAACTACTTGACCTTTGTTTTGCTGACTTAAAAATTGCACCAGTGTGAGAGTTGTGAGTTAAGTTTTATCTGGGGCAAAATGAGGACTATAGTCTGGGAGACAGCATTTCAGATAGCTCTGAAAAACTGCTCCAAAGAGGTAGGGGGAAGGTCAGCATATAGTGATTTGGGAGCAGACATCATCATGAAGAAATGTGGTGCTTTTCTAGACATGAGAAGGTGCAACAACTGAGCTCACAGAATCAGTTCCTGAAAATATTTAACTATTTGAAGACCTGTTCTGCCAATTTTTTCAGAGCACAGAATGCCTCTTTCCTGATCTCCTTCCCGAACTCCCTTCAGCAGATGTTGAAGGTCAGCAGCTGCAGCAGCATGTGTGATTTAATCCTTGTAGTGATAGATAGGAAGTGTACATGGCAAGTGCCAACTGGTAGTTAACAGTTGCAAAAACTTCTATATATACTGGCTCCCCACTTCTCCTATTTTCTCAGCACTATCTGAGATGCTGTCTCCCAGGCTTGAAGTCATAATAATAGTAAAGTAATAGTAAAGTCGCTCAGTCGTGTCCGACTCTTTGCAACCCCATGGACTGTAGCCTACCAGGCTTCTCTGTCCATGGGATTCTCCAGGCAAGAGTACTGGAGTGGGTTGCCATTTCCTACTCCAGGGAAGTCATAATAATGTATGCCCAATAAAACTCTCAATTTTTAGGTTGTGCATTAAAAAAAATTTTTTTTAATCTATTTGGCTGCAATGGGTCTTAATTTAAGTATGCAGTATCTTCAGTCTTCACAGAGACAGGCAGGATCTTTAGATGTGCCATGTGGGATCTAGTTCCTTGAGCAGGGATGGAACTCAGGCACCTGGAATTGGGAGTTTGGAATCTTAGCCACTGTATTATCACGAGGAAGTCCTTTAGGTTGTGCCATTTTTTTTTTATGCTGACAGCTTATTGGGGAAAACAATTTAATAAAAGCAATATAGATATAAATGAACTATTAAAACATAATAAACTTCTATGGTGAAGGGAGTTACAGGCTACTATGGAACTTGTAGAAGGGAAGAGGAGAATGTCAGAACAGATTTATCAGAACAGAGAATGCCTCAGTTTTGAGTCCTCTTACTTAAAGATTGATTATGCCTGAGAATAAAATATTGACTGCTGTATCAGTAAACAAAGGATGTTGCAGTCCTCAGTGATTGTAGTCACCATGGACGGTGAGCCCTGAGGGAGTTCACAATGGAAACAAAGAATACCAACCATCAGCAACCATTAGACTGCAGTCACCCTCCATGCAATAGCCTGAAGAAACTCGGCATGAGGAAACATGGGATACTGGCCTAGATAACTGATGTGCCTATCAAAGGAATGATTTCAGTGGGCCCAGACTCCCATTTCTCCATTCACAGAAAAGCTATAACTTCCTTAACTTAAAGTATAGACATTTTCACTGCTACACAGAACTCCTTAGTGAATTTCCACTACCATTTGAAGGGTAACTCATTGTTCATCGACCTACTTCATGCTCCTGGAAACAGAGAAACTTTGTATTTTCCAAGCCTCCCTTGAAATGAAACGGGGGCCATGACAGCTCTGACAAGAGAATGTGGACAGAAGTGATGGATGCCATTTATATTTCAGTTCAGTTCAGTCGCTCAGTCGTGTCCAACTCTTTGCGACCCTATGAATTGCAGCACACCAGGCCTCCCTGTCCATCACCAACGCCCGGAGTTCACTCAGAATCAGGTCCATCGAGTCCGTGATGCCATCCAGCCATCTCATACTCGGTTGTCCCCTTCTCCTCCTGCCACCAATCCCTCCCAGCATCAGAGTCTTTTCCAATGAGTCAACTCTTTGCATGAGGTGGCCAAAGTACTGGAGTTTCAGCTTTAGCATCATTCTTTCCAAAGAAATTCCAGGGCTGATCTCCTTCAGAATGGACCGGATGGATCTCCTTGCAGTCCAAGGGACTCTCAGGAGTCTTCTCCAACACCACAGTTTAAAACCATCAATTCTTCGGTGCTCAGCCTTCTTCACAGTCCAACTCTCACACCCATACATGACCACAGGAAAAACCATAGCCTTGACTAGACGGACCTTAGTCGGCAAAGTAATGTCTCTGC
>SJYT01071746.1:37976-50941 GCA_006410635.1 Cephalophus harveyi
CACCACTCCTATAACATGTATCACGAAATCCTTCACACAGCTAGCATGAAGGGACTCCAAAACAGCAGAGTCACTCTGGAGTAGAAAAAAAAAATCTCAATTTATTTTTGGGGGGGCCATTCCACACAACTTGCAGGATCTTAGTTACCCCACCAGGCATTGAACTCAGGCCCCCTGCAGTGGAAGTGCAGCATCCTAACCACTAGACTGCCAGGAAATTCCCTAGAAAAAAATCTAAATTCTTGAGTCAACATTTAGAAAAGCCACCCAACCTGCAGGAGGACTCTGCATGGATGAAAAGTAAAATTTCATACTTTTCTTGTCTTAAAGATTCGGGAGTTTATTTGTTACCATAGTGTAGTCTTCCCTGACTAACACAATTGAGTCACAAGAACTCTATGGAATATTCCACCTAAGGTGAGGGGAGGTGGGTCATTTGCTAAGTGGGATGAAGGAGCAGGTCAACATAGAGCAAATTACTTGCTTTTCTAGCTCCCAAGGGTATTACCAAGAGAAAGCAGCTGATGGGTAAAGTCCACTGCCCTGTACATGTCCTCAAGCTGGAAGCTGATATCACTGAGATGGTCCAGGACTTGAACCTTGGAGATAGTGCTATGCTCCCCTGCATTCAGTTGCTTTAGCGCTTGCTGCATCCAAAGCATTGAATGGTGAAGGTCACTGATGCTGAGGGCTGTCTGGCCCAGCCTGAAGCAATCACCAACACTCAGGGTAGAACGATACTTGGTTCCTAGAAACAAGAAGAACAATGATATTCCTGATAAAGGACACAAAGGGTGATCACTGAGGTCAATAAAGAGATCATTCACCCACTCTGTTCCCACTATCCAAATACAACCAGTCTTAAGTTGTTTCCCTTCATATTTTATCTCTAAATACATGCTTCAGAAATGATATGTTTGGTTAAGATAAGGGGTTTACCCCATAGATGAAACTGAAATGAGTTCCCATGGACCACCTTATTAGTAGGAACATACTTTTTTTTTTTGAGGAACTGAATTTTATGTTTATTTAACAAAAATATACATTTAAATTTAAATAATCTTTTTTTAAATATTTAAAATATAAATTTATTTATTTTAACTGGAGGTTAATTACTTTACAATATTGTACTGGTTTTGCTATACATCATAAGGCAGTATGGGGAGAATAAGCATGAATCAGGAGATCTAGGCAGGTTCTAATTCAAGATAATATAAGAATGAGACACCAATAAAAGCTATATTTGATGAAAGAGGTGTAGACTTTTTAAAATATTTACAATCTAGAAGTTGAGAGTTCTGTTTTATTCAGTTTTAGTACTTAAAAGCCCGGGAGGCAGCACTTCAAGTAACCCCAAGAGAACCCCTCCAAGGAGGAGAGGAAGGGGAGCCAGGTTATACAGCAGTTTTGCAACAGAACGTACATGTCAAAAGTAATTACTTTAACTAAAGGAAAAATAGGTATCTAGAGTTAAGGAATTTAGCACTTTTCTATGTATGGGAAGATGCAAGAGTCTGGGCTCACTAAATCATTCCTTTGATACGCACCTCACTTATCTAAGGCCAGTATCCTAGTTTTCAAATCCTGAGTTTCCTCAGGTCTCACTGGCTCATGTTGGAGGGCTGCAATCACTGATGACTGTGACATCTTTGTTTACTGATATGGTAGGAAATATGCCATTTCTCACAAAGTTTTGAAAGTCACCTGCCTATTATACCAAATCCACCCAAGCATAACTGTTCAATTTCTCTTCTACTTCCTAAAATCACATCCCAGTTTCTTAGAACATGAAGTGTTTCTGGTTTCTATCTCCTAAATTCCCATGAAAGGTCCAGAGTTCTCAGAACACCTCACAGCCACATGAGGTGGCTAAAAGGCAAAAAGTAGTTTCTTCCTCTGTATTTCTCAAGTCCTACAGGAAAAAAATTCCAAGTTCTAAAGACAAGAAAAGCAGCTCTAAAGCAAATGTTCACAAAAGGAACCCATGCATATTGCTTACCTGGCAGGACTCCCCTGGAAAGAGTTGTCAGATCCAGTTTGTATGTGCGCTGAAGAAGCAGCAGGGCCTTAGCAGCCCCAATTACATCCTCTTCTGTAGGGAAAAACCTGTGCAATGATGTGAGCCTGGAAGTAAACATTTCCACACACCAGAGAGGCAGAAAGTTAAAAAGGAGAAAGAAAAAAAGATCACATGAAATTACTGATAAAAGGAAATGATCCAGTAAAGAACAGACTGCAACTCGTGGGTTCGATTCCTGTCAGGAAGATCCCCTGGAGAAGGAAACGGCAACTCACTCCAGTATTCTTGCCTGGGAAATTCCATGGACAGAGGAGCCTGGTGGGCGACAGTCCATGGGCCTGCGAAAGAGTCAGACATGACTTAGTGACTAAACAACAACAAAGAACAGACCAGAGCATACTATCAGACCTCAATACTTTACACAAAATTGAAATCTTCTGGAAATAGTGGGAATGGGGGTGCCTGGGGCATTGACTTTCTAAAACTATCCTCCAACACAGTAACTACTGGCTACATGTGGTTATTAGACTATAAATTTATTAAAATTAAATAAAATTTAAAATTCAGTCCCTCAATCATACTAATTAAATGACATTTCAAATGCTCAATGGCCAGATTTGGCTAATAACTACCATGTTGGATAGTGCAGATATAGAACACTTCCATTATGAACAGTTTTACTGCACATGCAGTGCTCAGTTGCTAAGTCATATTCAGCTCTTTGTGACCTCCTGGATGTAGCCCATAAGGTTCCTCTGTGCATGAGATTTCCCAGACAAGAATACTGGAGTGAGTTGCCGTTTCCTTCTCTAGGGGACCTTCCTGACCCAGGAATCAAATACCCACTTCCTGCATTGGTAGGCAAATTCTTTACCACTGAGCCACAGAAATGCTCTAAAATAAATCTTGGAATTGAAAACAATGGATAAGATTAATAAATCATTGGTAGTACTGCAAGGCGGAGAAGGCAATGGCACCCCACTCCAGTACTCTTGCCTGGAAAATCCCATGGAGGGAGGAGCCTGGTAGCCTGCAGTCCATGGGGTCGCTAAGAGTCGGACATAGCTTAGTGACTTCACTTTCACTTTTCACTTTCATGCATTGGAGAAGGAAATGGCAACCCACTCCAGTGTTCTTGCCTGGAGAATCCCAGGGACGGGGGAGCCTGGTGGGCTGCCGTCTACGGGGTCGCAGAGAGTCGGACATGACTGAAGCGACTCAGCAGCAGCAGTACTGCAAGGAAGTTTATTAATACAAATGAAAATTGTTTCTAGAGGAACTCATTTTCAAGCAGATTTCAAGAATAATTTCCACAAAAAGAAGTCCAAGGAAAGCAAATATTAATAGCTCTCAGGAGGAAAAGAAAAAAACCAGAAACAATCCAAAAAATTTTTTAAATTCAGATGTTAGAATTATATGACATGTAATATGAAAGAATATATTTAATGTATCTGAAGAAATGGAATAGGGACTTGAAATATGATAAAACTGCAAGAAGGTGATAAACACTATCTAAACTGAAATACATAAAATTGAATTAAAAGTTCAATAGATTTGGGGCTTCTGGTTTTGGCCATGATAAAGTAGCTTACAATGAATTAACTTTCCCACAAAAAGCAAATATAAAATATGAACAGAATCAATTATTCAAAATAATATAATATTCAGAATCAATATTCAGAATCAATAATTCAAAACAATTATTTGAAGGTATTGGATAGCAATTAATGCAAACTGACTTGGAGGCTATACTCGTTAAAAGAAGGAAGATACTAGAGGTAAGCTCTGCACTCAACCTAAATTTTCCAAAACCCATTTAACTGTATACTTAAAATGAATGAATTTTATGGTATGCAAATAGCTCCTCAACAAAGCTGTTTTAAAAAGTCAGAGTGTTGTTCCATAAGGAATTAAGTATCCCCATGAAAAAGACCAGATACACTGGCATTTTGATATTTCCTAGAATATGATTAGCAGCCTCCCCAACAGCTACCCAAAATTCTACAAACATTCTGCTTACATTTTCAGTATTTTCAGAGGTTTTAAGTTTTCTGCTTCAACTTAACCTCTCTGATACCAACCCTCTCTGATATGAACAAATGATTTTTAAAAAATTCACCAAGTATATAATGAAACCCTCCAACATCAGAATCCATGATAATACAAAAATGGAGAAAAATGGTTCCTGGATAAACACATAATAATGGGAACAGACAAAACTTTCCTTAAAACTGATAAATAACACTTAAGAGATATTTAAGTTGATAGACAATACATCCAAAACACAAATGCAAAACATTTTGTAAAAAGAACAATGATCATAAAAATAAAAAAGATTTTATAAGTTCAAAATGAAACCATACTCACAGAAAACTAGTCAATCTAATCACTCTAGGACCACAGCCTTGTCTAACTCAATGAAACCAAGCCATGCCTGCAGAGCAACCCAAGACGAGTGGGTCATGGTGGAGAAGTCTGACAGAATGTGGTCCACTGGACAAGGGAATGGCAAGCCACTTCAGTATTCTTGCCTTGAGAACCCCATGAACAGTATGAACAGGCAAAATGATAGGATACCAAAAGAGGAACTCCCCAGGTCATTAGGTGCCCAATATGCTACTGGAGATCAGTGGAGAAATAAGTCCAGAAAGAATGAAGGGATGGAGCCAAAGCATTTATTTTGGGGGGCTCCAAAATCACTGCAGATGGTGACTGCAGCCATGAAATTAAAAGACGCTTACTCCTTGGAAGAAAAGTTACGACCAACCTAGATAGTATATTCAAAAGCAGAGACATTACTTTGCCAACTAAGGTCCGTCTAGTCAAAGCTATGGTTTTTCCAGTGGTCATGTATGGATGTGAGAGTTGGACTGTGAAGAAGGCTGAGCGCCAAAGAATTGATGTTTTTGAACTGTGGTGCTGGAGAAGACTCTTGAGAGTCCCTTGGACTGCAAGGAGATCCAATCAGTCCATTCTGAAGGAGATCAGCCCTGGGATTTCTTTGGAAGGAATGATGCTAAAGCTGAAACTCCAGTACTTTGGCCACCTCATGAGAAGAGTTGACTCACTGGAAAAGACTCTGATGCTGGGAGGGATTGGGGGCGGGAGGAGAAGGGGTCGACAGAGGATGAGACGGCTGGAGAGCATCACAGACTCGATGAACATGAGTCTGTGTGAACTCCAGGAGTTGGTGATGGACAGGGAGGCCTGGTGTGCTGCGATTCATGGGGTCACAAAGAGTCGGACATGACTGAGCGACTGAAATGAACTGAAATTCAAAATGACTGTCAAAAAATTAAATTCAAAGTAAAATTGCCAGTTCTAGGAAGTATAAAAAACAGGCAAAGAAGTGAAAAATATGAGAAAAACAAGATCAATGCAGGAGATTCCCCATCCAGCTAATGTAAGCTCCAGAAAGAAAGAAGAGGGAATATAGAAGAAATTATGAGAAATACAATTTTCCAGAACTAAAGAAAAACACAATCTCTTGTATTGAATGCACTCACCAAGTGTCAATCTGAGAAAATGAAACTAACAAACAAAAATCTCCCAAAGTACCATTGTGAAATCTTAGCCCAAGGATAAAGATAAGACCTTGCAAGAGAGGAAAAAAAACAAACGAACAGGTATCCTACAAAGAAGGGCGAATCAGACTGGTCTGTCCATTAGTTACACTGGACACTAGAACAAGAAAAGTTCTGAGGAAAAATTCCTTCAATTTTTGGCATGCTTGAAATAGGGCTAAAAAATGAATAAATTCTATTTGGAACAGGCAAATAAATGTTTTCAGAAAGATATTTTTAAAGAAACTCATAATAACTCATTTTACTAGACTTAGAAAATCAAAATAATAATATTCTGACTTCTGCTTCTGCCCACAAATATTAAATGCTACAAGACTGTTCTCTCTCACCATGAGAATCTAGAAAACTGGACAAAGTAAATCAAATTGGACAAAAAGCAGAGCAGAGCAGGACTAATCCTTAAGAACAGTAAAAGAGACAATGAGAACCCTATGATAGCCCCATATTTCTGCCTGGAGACAAATTCTTAATATCACTGCTAAGGATGCCAAGGCGGCAAGAAACTGCAAAACAGAGTATCAAAGATGAGGGAAACACACACACACACAAACACACACACACACACACACACACAAGGTCCTGAAATCTAAAAATGGGTCTCCTCTATTCTTTGGCTATAATACTATTCTATACTTGCATTAGGCAAAAATCCAAAAAACTAGACAAAGAAATACTGTAGAGGAAAAATAATAATCAAGAATTTTAGATCTAAGCAATTCTCATCATTTATATAAGGCAGGAAATCATTTAACTTACCACTATCAAAATGGGATACTATGCTCAATATACAGAGCACTCACTAGAAATCCCACCAAAAATGGGTCTTGCAGGAGGAGTTAATCCACAGAATACAGACCACTCTAGATTCACCTTAACAAAAATTAAAAGCAAGCTTCAAAGGGATAAAACTGACCTGTATTTAAATGCTTGCTAGAATAAAAACACTCTATAAAGAATATCACAAAATTCAAGGCAAAATTCATAATCCTGGCACTCAGCAAAAAACTATCAGACCTGTTCAGACAGGAAGTGGACCAGGCACAACCTTTAGAAGAATAATGCAGCCTGAGAACATGACATAAACTGATTAGAGCCAAAAAGGTCCAAGTCCACATCCACTAGATCTTGAGCCTCAGTGCACACCTCATTATGATAACACATCAGCAAGCTAAATGACATACCCATAGGCGCCATGACAGTTCCAAGGCCAACTATAAAAGTCAAAAAGTGGGTGGTGGTCCAAATCCTGAAAATGCCCATCCGTTGCCACAAAAAAGAAAACTATAAGCCAATATCACTGATGAACATAGATATAAAAATCCTTAACAAAATTCTAGCAAACAGAATCCAACAACATATTAAAAAGATAATACATCATGACCAAGTGGGCTTTATCCCAGGGAGGCAAGGAGTCTTTAATATCCGCAAATTAATCAATGTGATACATCACATTAACAAATTGAAAGATAAAAACCATATGATTTAATAGATGCAGAGAAAGCCTTTGACAAAATTCAACATCCATTTATGATTAAAAAAAAAAAAACCCTTCAGAAAACAGGCATAGAGGGAACATACCTCAACATAATAAAAGCCATATATGACAAACCCACAGCAAACATTATCCTCGATGGTGAAAAATTGAAAGCATTTCCCCTAAAGTCAGGAACAAGACAAAGGTGCCCACTCTCACCACTTCTATTCAACATAGTTTCGGAAGTTTTAGCCACCGCAATCAGAGAAAAAAAGAAATAAAAGGAATTCAGATTGGAAAAGAAGTAAAACTCTCACTGTTTGCAGATAACATGATTCTCTACATAGAAAACCCTAAAGACTCCACCAGAAAATTACTAGAGCTAATCAATGAATATAGTAAAGTTGCAGGATATAAAATCAACACACAGAAATGCCTTGTATTCCTATACACTAACAATGAGAAAACAGAAAGAGAAATTAAGGAAACAATTCCATTCACCATTGCAACGAAAAGAATAAAATACTTAGGAATATATCTACCTAAAGAAACTTATACATATGAAACCATTTCCATTATACATATGATATCTCTTTTGTAATTTTCTCATAACTTTTGGATATCCTATTCTAACATTATTTTTCTCTTCTTTTCAGCCTAAGAAGTTTCTGTTAACATATCTTCAAGTCACTGTTTCCTTCCTCATTCCTGTCCAGCTGATAAGCCCATCAAAGGTAGTCTTCATTTCTGTTACAGAAGTTTTAAAATTTCTAACATTTCCTTTATTTAAATTAATTTTTATTGGAGTAGCTGATTTACAATGTTGTGTTAGTTTCTTCTATACAGCAAAGTGAATCAACTATACATATACATATATCCACTATTTTTCAGATTTTTATCAACCATATAGAGTATTGAGTAGAGTTCCTGTGCTATTCAGTAGGTTCTTATTAGATATCTACTTTATATATAGTAGTGTGTATATGTCAATCCCAATCTCCAAATTTATCTCCTCCCCTCAAGCATTCCATTTTAAATATTAGAGTTTCCATCCCTCTGCTTACATTACCCATCTGTTCCTTCATGTTGTCTACTTTCCCATCAGAGCCCTTAGCATAAAGGAAAAACTGGGGAATAAGATGTCCACAGAGAGCTCTGAAAAGCTCTGACACAATTTCAGGACTCTAGAATGTCACTCACGTGTACAGTGCACTGTACATTCCTAGGAAAGACCTAAGAAGGCCCTAATCTCTCATTTCCCTCTGTCTTTGAGTCTCTGTACCAGCAGGATATGAAAGATAAGGCACAGTTGTAAACTCTCTGCCTGAGTATTGAAAGTATGCCCTGACATCCACACAGAGTCCCTCAGCAAACGCTGAGAAACTTTTGTGGCAAGATAACTAAGAAAATCTTTGTTCAAAAATTAGCTGACCAACTAGCAAAGCAGAGACTTAAGAGGCTACACGAAGAACATATACACTACAGAACAGAAGTATAAGTGTATAAGTCATTAAACAAACAGGATCAACAACAACAAAACCTGGGAGTAAGATGAAGGGGAATCTGATTTCCAGAGTTTCCATGTTATATTACTAAAATGTCCAGTTTTCATACCTCAAAAATACAAGATATGCAAAGAAACTGGAAAGTACAGTTTTTATTCAGAAGAAAAGCAATCTGGAAACCCATACATTCGATTTACTAAGTAAGACTTTAAATCAACTATGATAAATATTTTCCAAGAATTAAGGACAATTATGTCTAAAAAATATTAAAGAATAATCATGATGTCTCATCAAAGAGAGAATACTATAAAGAGAGTAAAGTATAAAAAAAAACCAAATAGAAATTCTGGGCTTGAAAAACACAAGAAATGTAACACAAAATTTACTAGAAGGGCTCACCAATAGATGTGAACTGGCAGGTAGGTCAAATGAGGTTACTTAGTGTGAGGAACAAAGAGGAATAAAGAATGAAACAAAGCAAACAGAGCCTGGAGTGATATCAGGGAATACAGCAGGATAAGAATAGCCAAGAATCTCTCTCTGTGTAGCTAGACAATAATTGCAATGTCAAAAAATGTCTAAACTGACTGTTATGGAACTCCAGAGTACACTTGAAAGATTGCAGCTTCTAAGGGAATGCTTGGCTGGTAAACTGCAGTTGCTATCATTTGATTTCAGCTGCTGCTGCTGCTGCTAAGTCGATTCAGTCGTGTCCGACTCTGTGCAACCCCATAGACAGTAGCCCACCAGGCTCCCCCGTCCCTGGGATTCTCCAGGCAAGAACACTGGAGTGGGTTGCCATTTCCTTCTCCAGTGCATGGAAGTGAGAAGTGAAAGTGAAGTCGCTCAGTCGTGTCCGACTCTTAGTGACCCCATGGACTGCAGCCTACCAGGCTCCTCCATCCATGGGATTTTCCAGGCAAGAGTACTGGAGTGGGGTGCCACTGCCTTCTCCGATTTGATTTCAGAACTCAACAGAATTCCAACTATTCATCCCTATGTCAGGTGGCAACAGGGATAGCAACCCACATTTCTGGCATGGCTGAAGCCACAGTGGATAATAAAAACCTTGTCCTCCAGGTACAGAGGCTAGCTGTCATTGTTCTAATCTCCACCAGCTAAAGCAGCTTCCAGGAGATTTAAAGGAACCACATCTATCTTTATGGACATCCAAAAACAATCACATATATGGTGGAATTTAGAAAGCCACTGTGAATGCCCAGGGAAAGATGTAGGCTGAGAAAAGACAATGAGAACTTAAGCTTTCATCTTAGGCTACTCCCCAGCAAAGAGATGCCCTACAATAATAACAACAACAAAATCTGCTAACCCTAGGGAAGAGGGAGAATACTTATATCCAGAATTACCAAATTATAAAATTCAAATATCCAGTTTTGAGCAGGGGAAAAAAATTACAAGGCATACAAAGAAACAGGAAAGTATAGCCCATACAAAAGAACAAAACAAATCAACAGAAATTATACCTGAGTAAATTCAGATATCAGACTCACTAGACTAAAACGCTTTAACATGCTTAAAGAGCTAAAGTAAGACATGAACAAAATAAGAAATGATGTATGAACAAAAAGAGAGTAACAATAGAGATAGATATTATATAAAGGAGCCAAAAAGAAATTATGGAGTTGAAAAGTACAATAGCTGAAATTTTAAAAAGTATACTACAAGGGTTAAAAGCAGATTTAAGCAAACAGAAAAAAATAGACTTTAAATCCAAAAAGGTTAGAACAGACTAACAATGATATTATATATTAATAAAATGGTCAATACAGCAAGAAGATGTAACAATTATACACTTTTACATACACAATAAAGAAGTCTGAGCACCGAAGGATTGGCGCTTCTGAACTGTGGTGCTGGGGACTTTTGAAAGTCCCTTGGATTGCAAGGTGATCAAATCAGTCAGTCCTAAAGGAAATCAACTTTGAATATTCACTGGAAGCACTGATGCTGAAACCAAAGTTCCAATACTTTGGCCACCTGATGCAAAGAACTGACTCACTGTAAAAGACCCTGATGCTGGGAAAGATTGAGGGTAGGAGGAAAAGGTGGTGACAGGGGATGAGACTGTTGGATGGCATCATCAATTCAATGCACATGAGTTTGAGCAAACTCTGGAAGATAGCAAAGCACAGGAAAGCCTAGCAGGCTGCAGCAGTCCCTGGACTGCAAAAGAGTCAGACATGACTGAGCAACTAAACAAAAACACACACCTTATAACAGATTCTCAAAATTCAGGAAGTAAAAATTCACAAAACAGAAGGGCAAAATAGATACTTCTATAGAAATAGTTGGAGATTTCAACATTCTACTTTCAATAATGAATAGATCAACCAGACAAAAGATGAATAAGGAAATAGAGCCCTTGAGAAACACAATAAATCAACTAGACCTAAGAGATATGAAGAACAATCCATCCAACAATAGAATATTTTTTCAAGTGCATGTCTTCTCAAATGTACATTGGACATTCTCTAAGCTACCTCATATGCTAGGCCACAAAATAAGTCACAACATAGTTTTAAAGATATATATCATACAAAGCATTTTCTCTGACTAGAAGTTGAAGCTCACAAATATGGAGAAATTAACAACAAAGTCTTAACCAACTGGTTAAGAACAAACCAAAAGAGAAATTAGAAAACACTTAGTGACAAATGAAAATAAAAATACAACATACCAAAACTTGTGGGATTCAGTGAAAGTAGCAGTAAGAGGGAAATTTTATAGCTGTAAATGCTTAAATAAGAAAAAGAAGAAAGATTTCAAATTAACTTTACAACTTAAGGAACTGGAAAAAAAAGAACAAACTAAACCCAAAGATGGTAGAAAGAAGGAACTAATAAAGATAGGCCAGGGATAGACAAAACAGATAACAGAAAAACAACAGAGAAAATTAATAAAACCAAAGTTGGCTCTTTGAAATGATTAACAGAACTGACAAATCTTCAGATAGGTTGACAATGAAAATAAGACAGAAGATAAACTACCAAAATCAGAAATGAATGTGGGGACATCACTACAAACTTTCAGCAATAAGAACATAGAGGATTCTATGACCAACTGTGTACCAACAAATTAGATAGCTTAGAAGAAAGGGACAAATATATAAATTAACTAAACTGACTCAAGAAGAAATAGAAAATCTCAGCAGATCAATAATAAGCAAAAAGACTGAAGCGGTAATCAAAAACCTTCCAAAGAACTAAAGTCCTGGACCAAATAGCTTCACTGGTGAATTTTACCAAATATTTTTAAAAGCATTAATACTAATTCTTTTCAACTTTGTCCAAAAAGTTGAAGGAAAGGGAACAGTTCCTCTCTCATTCTATGAAGCCATTGCCCTAGCAAGTACTGCCTAAAACCAAAGTCAGATAAAAGTATTACAAGAGGAAAATTAAAGACCAATATCCCTTATAAATGTAAAAAACTCAACAAAATATTAGCAAATAAAATCTAACACCATATTAAAAGAATTATACACCATGATTAAGTGGGATTTAGCCCCTGAATGCAAACATAGTTCAACCTAAGAAAGTGGGTCAATGCAATATATTACATTAATAGAGCAAAGGGGGAAAAAACACTTGATCATCTCAATTGATACAGGATTCTTATTAGACATAATTCAATACCCTTTTATGATTAAAAAAAATCTCATAAAGGTAGGAATAGAGGGGAAATTCCTCAACACAATAAACAGTATTCATGAAAAACTCACAGTTAACATAATACTCGTTGGCAAAAGACTGAAAGCTTTCCCCTGAAGATCCAGAAAAAGACAAGGATTTCCACTTTGACCACTACTATTCAGCACTGTTACTGAAAGTGATAGCCAGAACCATTAGACAACAAAAGAAATAAAATGGCATCCATATAGGAAAGGAAGAAGTAAAATGGTCTCTACTCACAGACAACATGAGTCTATACAAAGAAAATCTCAAAAAATCCACAAGAAAGCTACTTGTGCTAACAAACCAAACCCCAAGTTCCTGGGTAAAGTATAAACACACAAAAAGCTGTGTTTCTGTACATCAGCAATGAACAATCAGCAAAGAATATTAAGAAAGCAATTTCTTTTATAACAGCATATAAAAGAATTAAATACTTAGGTATAAATCTAGCCAAGGAGGTGAAAGACTTGTACAATGAAAATTACGAAGAATTACTGAAGGAAATTTTAAAAGATCTAAAGAAATGGAAATGATAGGAAGACTTAAGTCACTGGTCATCTGTTAATACTACCCAAAACAATTTATAGGTTAAATGCAATTCCTATCAAAATTCCTAGAGCCTTTTTGGCAGAAATGGAAAAGTTGTTGCTCAGATTCATCTAGAAGTATGAGGGATCCCAAACAGCTGAA
>SJYT01071748.1:0-17127 GCA_006410635.1 Cephalophus harveyi
GGAGCGGGGGAGGGAGGACCCTTCCAGGAGTCACAGGCTCTGAAAAGGGCCTGCGGCGTTTCTCCACAGGGCTGACTTGATCCGAGGACAGTGGCCCCCCAGAGGCTGTAACTTCACTAACTGGACAGGGAACTTTCCATGGTGCTCTCATGGGGAGACCCACTGTGCCTCGGGAGGCCTGTACTTCAAGGTCACATCCTAAGGGAAGCTTTCCCCAACTACACACCCACCAAGACAAGCCCCCTCACCACGTGGGCACAGAGAGCTTCAGGATGCTTCTGCACCCTCTCAGCCACAGCTCTGTCACGGGCTCAGAGGCTGTCTGACCGACCGTCTTCCCCACTGCAGTCTGCCGGAGGCCCAGCTGCTAAGTCTGTCTGACTCTTGGTGACCCCATGGAATGCAGTCCACCAGGCTCCTCTGCCCGTGGGATTTTAAGGGCAAGGATACTGAGTCTCCTGCACTGGCAGGCAGATTCTTTACCACTGAGCCACCTGGGGAGAGCCTTGTGTTTAACAGGTGCTCAATACACTTTGTGGAACACATGAGGACCCTCAGGGAAGGTCTCCTGCAGCCCCAGCCCCACTCCCTTCCCAAATCCATAGCACAGTCGTTCAGTCGTGTCTGACTCTTTGCGACCCCATGGACTGCAGCACACCAGGCTCCTCTGTTCTCCACTATCTCCTGGAGCTTGCTCAAATTCATGTCCATTGAGTCGGTGATGCCATCCAGCCATCTCTTCCTCTGTCGCCCCTTCTCCCACCTTCAATCTTTCCCAGCATCAGGGCCTTTGCCAATGAATCAGCTCTTGGCATCAGGTGGCCAAAGTTTTGGAGCTTCAGCATCAGTCCTTCCAGTGAATATTCAAGGTTGATTTCCTTTAGGATGGATTGGTTTGATCTCCTTGCAGTCCAGGGGACTCTCAAGAGTTTTCTCCAGCACCAGTTTGAAAGCATCAATTCTTTGGCGCCCAGCCTTCTTAAGGCTTCCCTAGTGGCTCAGAGAGTAAAGAATCCACTTGCAATGCAGGAGACCTGGGTTCAATCCCTGCGTTGGGAAGATCCCCTGGAAAAGGAACTGCTACCCGCTCCAGTGTTCTGGCCTGGAGAATCCCATGGACAGAGGAGCCTGGTGGGCTACAGTCCATGGGGTCGCAAAGAGTCAGACACACTACGCAGCTTTCAGTTTCAGCCTTCTTTATGATCCGACTCTCACATCCACACATGACTATTGGAAAAGCCACAGCTTTGACTAGATGGACTTTGTCGGCAAAGTAATGTCTCTGCTTCTATAACGCTGTCTAGGTTTGCCATAGCTTTCCTTCCAAGGAGCAAGCGACTTAATTTCAGGCCTGTAGTCACTGTCTGCAATCATCTTGGAGCTCAAGAAAATAAAAGCTGTTGTCACTTCCACTTTTTTCCCATCTGTTTGCCATGAAGTGATGGGACCAGATGCCATGATCTTAGCCTTTTTTTAAATGTTAGCACAGATCACACCATAATGCACGTTTCTACAGGCTTGTCTCTTTTCACAACGGGAAGACTCCTGAGGTGGAGACAGGGTCTCAGTCAGCTGTGTCCCCCAAAACCCTAAGCAGCGCTTGCATCCAGGAGGGTGAGCGTAGATGGACGACGCTCAGCCCACAGTGGCTGGGGCCTGAGCTGGTGCGGGGGTGCGGACAGCACAGTGAGGGCCATCTCAGCCTTCGCTGCGGGCGAGGGGCGGCCGGGGGCAGCTTAGAGGGAGAGTCTGGCTCCAGTCGGGGGGATGGTGGCCCGATGGAGGCTGCTCCTGCTGTGTAAGGGTGACTCAGCGGGCCTCGAGGGCTCTGGGAGCCAGTGCTGTGCGTGCCGGGAGGAAACATTAACTCGGCGGGTGAGTGGCCTCAGACGGCGGCCGCGTGACCCGTTTCCCTGCCAGCTCCGGCCGCTGCCCCCCCGCCGGCCGGGTCCTAAGGTCTCCTGCTCAGGGGCGTGCTGTGGCTCCCCTCTGCCTGCCCCTCTCCCCGCCCCGCTTCCACCCACCT
Organism: Cephalophus harveyi; assembly: GCA_006410635.1. Lineage (NCBI taxonomy): Eukaryota > Metazoa > Chordata > Mammalia > Artiodactyla > Bovidae > Cephalophus > Cephalophus harveyi. The sequence goes on from SJYT01071748.1 coordinate 2,027, forward strand.
TGTGAGTTGCTCACAGTGGCACCGGATGCCAGCCCCCGGTGGGAGCCGCTCATTCAGGATGGCCTCCTGCGATGTTCCCTTGGGACGGGCAATGGATGATTTTACACGTTGCCTTATCCAGGCTGGGGACACAGTGCCACAGGCTGGGCAGCCTACGACAACATCCACTCATTGCCAGGGGCCTGGAGTCTGTGGTCAGGGTGCCAGCCTGGTCCCGTGAGGGCCCTTTTCTGTGTCCTCACATGGCAGAGGCAGCGGGGGGCTCTGGGGTCCTTATATGAGGGTGCCGATCCCACTCTGAGGGCTCCACCTACGGCCTGGTCGCCTCCTGAAGGCCCCCCGCTTATACCATCACCTTTGTGGTTAGGAGTCAACGTGAACTGGGGGAGGGGGCACAGCCCTTCAACCATAGCAGAGAGGTGACGTCGGCGGGAGCCTTCATGCAGCTCCGGCTTGAACCAAGATCCACCCAGCGACCTGGAAATGCAACCAGGTGTTTCTGGAGAGCGGGCCGAGGCGCGCAGCTGTTCCCCTGCGAAGGCCTCGTGCGGGGGCCTCTTGATCCCTCTGGAGAGTCAGATTCCAGGTCTGGGACAGGGCCTGGCCAGCAGCTGCAGCCCGCACCCCAGGGCTCATCACCGGGAACAAATGAGAACTTGGGCAGCTTGGGGGGTGGGGTGCAGGGTCCCTCCTGGAGGTGCGGTCAGTCCAGTGAGGGGGCGGAAACCGAAAGCTGGGGGCCGCCGTGATGAGGGGCAGACGGTCAGGAGAGGGGCCTGGGGCCCGTGGGGCCCTCGGGGGGGGCAAGGACTGGCAGGACTTGGGGGAGTTCAGTTAGAGAAGCTCAGCAAGCCTCCAGACGGAGAGGTAAGAGAGCAGGTGGCGCGCGTGGGCGGAGCGCGCGTGTGGGCGGGGCGCGGAGGTGAGGCGGTCTCTAGGAAGCGTGAGGAAGCGTGACTCGCCCGTGGTGGCTGGGTGATCCCTTAGAAGCCGCACACAATGGAAGTCTGTTTTCCCCTGAGGTCCAGTGGTGGCTGGAAGAGCCATTTCATAGGCATTTGGGCAGCTGACATTGGGTGGCTAACTTTTTATTTTGCAAAGTAAGAACATCTGAAAAATAATATTTCCCAAAATACTATTCAGGTTTAAAAAGGAAGGAAGCCCTGATATGCCACGACATGGAGGAACCTTGAAGACACTACGCTCAGTGCAACAAGTCAGTCATGGAAGGACAAGCAGGGCGTGATTTCACTTACACGAGGCCCCAGGAGCATGCAGATTCATATTGACAGAAAGTTGGATGGTGGGGGCCAGGGCTGGGGGAGCCGAGCGGGAGCTGGTGTTTAATGGGATCAAAGTGACTGTTTTACAAAGTGAAGCGTTAATTGGGTTGGATGGTGGTGGTCACTGTGCAACAATGTGAATGCACTTAATGCCACTGATCTGGAGGCTTAAACGCGGTTAAGATGGTACATTTTGTGTTATTTGACCAGGATTAATTTTTTTCAAAGGGCTTCCCTGGGGGCTCAGACAGTACACAGTCTGCCTGCAATGCAGGAGACCTGGATTCCACCCCTGGGTCTGGAAGATCCCCTGGAGAGGGGAATGGCTGCCCCTCCTGTATCCTTGCCTGGAGAATCCGGCCACTCTCCTCACATGCTCCATCTCCCTCCAGCACCCTGCGGGTTGGGTGACGTATTTCAGGGCCAAGAGGCCGGTGGACGCTGTCTTTCCAGGTCTGACTCCAGAGCAGCGAGGGAAGGAGGAGGGTGGGGAGCCCAGCAGGTGAGCGGGTCCGGGCCAGTCAGGAGAGAGCCCAGTGGGCGCGGTGGAGGAAGCCGAATGGGCAGCCACAGGTACGAGGACACCAGGGGAGCTGAGACTGCAGAGGGCGAGAGTGCGAGGCCCCGGAGACAGCAGACAAGGAGACACCACCTGCAGGCCAGGTGGGCCGGGAAGGCCCAGGTCACCGCGGACGGGCCGGCGCTCGTGGCTCCGCCTGTCCCGACCGCCGGTGTCAGCCACACGCGTTCAGTCGCTCAGTGGGGCCCAACTCTGAGACCCTGTGGACTATAGGCTCTGCTGGTCAGTCAGACAGCGGCTGCCTGGGGTGGGCACAATGGCTGGAAGGGCACTGGGGGGCTTTTCTAGAAAGACAGAAACATCCTAAGCTCTCTGGAGTGGCCGCCACACAGGTTGTGCAATTATCGAGCCCCATGAAACTGGGCGCAGAAGATCTGTATGGAAGTCACACAAAGGCCACAGATTCACCACGGAAGTAACGTGCTCAGCACAAACTGCCACACAGTCTGAAGATGGATAAAGGAAGAGTTAAAAACCCTCCCCACCAGAGCGCCTCTGGCCCTCCTTGACTCTGACCCTGACCATCCCAGACCTGGACCCACAGGAGTCCCCCCCGGGTCTGGTGCCTCTTCCTGGAGTCCAGGGTAGACCTCAGCGTTGCCCGCCCCTCCCCTTCCAGCAGGACACGTGTGCGCAGCGCCCCGACACGCGATCTCCTGTGCGGTAGGACACGCCCCTGAGGTGCAGCTTTTGTTTCTGCAAAACACAGCGGATACACCCAGGGCGGGAGCGGATGACCCCAGCCCAGAGAACCAGAAGGACAGTGGGCACCTGTCAGGACGAACTGCAGAGCCGATCATGGGCCAGCAGGGGGCGCAGAGGAGCAGGCTTCGCAAGCGCACACGCTTGTCCTTCGGATTCCGAATTTTGTAAACCTATAATCTCCTCCAAAACCTAATTAAAGGGGGAGAGGGCACACGGAACACCGGGGCTCCGCCGTGTGCCACCCACCCCACCCAGGCGCTCCTCCCCCAGCCCCGAAAACCCAGCCTGGAGTCCCACTTGGGGCTGAGACTCACGCAGGACTTGGCCCAGCTGCTCCGTGCTCATCTGAATGCAGGAGAGTCCTGCCACCCTGGCCGGCCCTCCGCGGCCGCCCGTGCAGAGGGGCCGAGGACAGCCTGCTTGTCCTGCTGCAAAAACAACGGGGCCGGAAACGCGGGGTGGCTGGGGGAGGGGCCCAGCCGGCGCCCCCGAAACCACCTGCCACCGTGTGCCCCTGGAGCCCAGGGCTCCTCCAGGGCTGCCTGCTCTGGGCCTGAGGGACTGGGGGCTGCCCACTCCTCCGGCCACTGCGATGACCCCTCACGCACACCGGAGCCCCCGCCCCCGCCATCCTGTCAGCCCGCGCACCATGTGGCCGAGGTTCCGGGCCTGCAGCCAGTCATTTTGCCCCGATTTCAAAAGGGCTGCCTCCCAGGACGCGCGCCTTCCTGCCTGGGAGCTCCGGAGTCAGACACAGGGGAGAGGCCTTTGTGGGTCCTGGAAAGATTCCATCCCCGGGGCCCTCAGTGGCTGGGCCGCTGGGGTCTGTGAGGCGCCGCCTCCGCCCTGATGGGCTCTGCAGGCCAGGCCGCTCCCGCCCTCCCTTTTGCACGCGCGCCAGCACGGGTGGACCCCACAGGCGGCGCCGGTCTCTGGTGGTGCAAGTGTTAAAGGACCCGCCTGCCAGTGCAGCAGACTCAAGGAATGCCGGTTTGATTCCTGGGTCCAGAAGATCCCCTGGAGAAGGAAATGGCAACCCAATCCAGTGTTCTTGCCTGGAGAATCTGTGGGCGGAGCGCGGAGGTGAGGCGGTCTCTAGGAAGCGTGAGGAAGCGTGACTCGCCCGTGGTGGCTGGGTGATCCCTTAGAAGCCGCACACAATGGAAGTCTGTTTTCCCCTGAGGTCCAGTGGTGGCTGGAAGAGCCATTTCATAGGCATTTGGGCAGCTGACATTGGGTGGCTAACTTTTTATTTTGCAAAGTAAGAACATCTGAAAAATAATATTTCCCAAAATACTATTCAGGTTTAAAAAGGAAGGAAGCCCTGATATGCCACGACATGGAGGAACCTTGAAGACACTACGCTCAGTGCAACAAGTCAGTCATGGAAGGACAAGCAGGGCGTGATTTCACTTACACGAGGCCCCAGGAGCATGCAGATTCATATTGACAGAAAGTTGGATGGTGGGGGCCAGGGCTGGGGGAGCCGAGCGGGAGCTGGTGTTTAATGGGATCAAAGTGACTGTTTTACAAAGTGAAGCGTTAATTGGGTTGGATGGTGGTGGTCACTGTGCAACAATGTGAATGCACTTAATGCCACTGATCTGGAGGCTTAAACGCGGTTAAGATGGTACATTTTGTGTTATTTGACCAGGATTAATTTTTTTCAAAGGGCTTCCCTGGGGGCTCAGACAGTACACAGTCTGCCTGCAATGCAGGAGACCTGGATTCCACCCCTGGGTCTGGAAGATCCCCTGGAGAGGGGAATGGCTGCCCCTCCTGTATCCTTGCCTGGAGAATCCGGCCACTCTCCTCACATGCTCCATCTCCCTCCAGCACCCTGCGGGTTGGGTGACGTATTTCAGGGCCAAGAGGCCGGTGGACGCTGTCTTTCCAGGTCTGACTCCAGAGCAGCGAGGGAAGGAGGAGGGTGGGGAGCCCAGCAGGTGAGCGGGTCCGGGCCAGTCAGGAGAGAGCCCAGTGGGCGCGGTGGAGGAAGCCGAATGGGCAGCCACAGGTACGAGGACACCAGGGGAGCTGAGACTGCAGAGGGCGAGAGTGCAAGGCCCCGGAGACAGCAGACAAGGAGACACCACCTGCAGGCCAGGTGGGCCGGGAAGGCCCAGGTCACCGCGGACGGGCCGGCGCTCGTGGCTCCGCCTGTCCCGACCGCCGGTGTCAGCCACACGCGTTCAGTCGCTCAGTGGGGCCCAACTCTGAGACCCTGTGGACTATAGGCTCTGCTGGTCCGTCAGACAGCGGCTGCCTGGGGTGGGCACAATGGCTGGAAGGGCACTGGGGGGCTTTTCTAGAAAGACAGAAACATCCTAAGCTCTCTGGAGTGGCCGCCACACAGGTTGTGCAATTATCGAGCCCCATGAAACTGGGCGCAGAAGATCTGTATGGAAGTCACACAAAGGCCACAGATTCACCACGGAAGTAACGTGCTCAGCACAAACTGCCACACAGTCTGAAGATGGATAAAGGAAGAGTTAAAAACCCTCCCCACCAGAGCGCCTCTGGCCCTCCTTGACTCTGACCCTGACCATCCCAGACCTGGACCCACAGGAGTCCCCCCCGGGTCTGGTGCCTCTTCCTGGAGTCCAGGGTAGACCTCAGCGTTGCCCGCCCCTCCCCTTCCAGCAGGACACGTGTGCGCAGCGCCCCGACACGCGATCTCCTGTGCGGTAGGACACGCCCCTGAGGTGCAGCTTTTGTTTCTGCAAAACACAGCGGATACACCCAGGGCGGGAGCGGATGACCCCAGCCCAGAGAACCAGAAGGACAGTGGGCACCTGTCAGGACGAACTGCAGAGCCGATCATGGGCCAGCAGGGGGCGCAGAGGAGCAGGCTTCGCAAGCGCACACGCTTGTCCTTCGGATTCCGAATTTTGTAAACCTATAATCTCCTCCAAAACCTAATTAAAGGGGGAGAGGGCACACGGAACACCGGGGCTCCGCCGTGTGCCACCCACCCCACCCAGGCGCTCCTCCCCCAGCCCCGAAAACCCAGCCTGGAGTCCCACTTGGGGCTGAGACTCACGCAGGACTTGGCCCAGCTGCTCCGTGCTCATCTGAATGCAGGAGAGTCCTGCCACCCTGGCCGGCCCTCCGCGGCCGCCCGTGCAGAGGGGCCGAGGACAGCCTGCTTGTCCTGCTGCAAAAACAACGGGGCCGGAAACGCGGGGTGGCTGGGGGAGGGGCCCAGCCGGCGCCCCCGAAACCACCTGCCACCGTGTGCCCCTGGAGCCCAGGGCTCCTCCAGGGCTGCCTGCTCTGGGCCTGAGGGACTGGGGGCTGCCCACTCCTCCGGCCACTGCGATGACCCCTCACGCACACCGGAGCCCCCGCCCCCGCCATCCTGTCAGCCCGCGCACCATGTGGCCGAGGTTCCGGGCCTGCAGCCAGTCATTTTGCCCCGATTTCAAAAGGGCTGCCTCCCAGGACGCGCGCCTTCCTGCCTGGGAGCTCCGGAGTCAGACACAGGGGAGAGGCCTTTGTGGGTCCTGGAAAGATTCCATCCCCGGGGCCCTCAGTGGCTGGGCCGCTGGGGTCTGTGAGGCGCCGCCTCCGCCCTGATGGGCTCTGCAGGCCAGGCCGCTCCCGCCCTCCCTTTTGCACGCGCGCCAGCACGGGTGGACCCCACAGGCGGCGCCGGTCTCTGGTGGTGCAAGTGTTAAAGGACCCGCCTGCCAGTGCAGCAGACTCAAGGAATACCGGTTTGATTCCTGGGTCCAGAAGATCCCCTGGAGAAGGAAATGGCAACCCAATCCAGTGTTCTTGCCTGGAGAATCCCACGGACAGAGGAGCCTGGTGGGCTACAGTCCAGGGGGTTGCACAGAGTCAGACACTCACACACAGGCATCGTCTTGAATTCTCACTCATATGATAGCAGCTGTGGAGTCCATTAAATAAAATACAAAACCAAGCAGAACCAATCTGCACGGCGGGGACTGGAGTGGATGGTGGGTCAGCTCCCTTGGTGCCCGCACCTGGGTGGGGGTTGTGTGTCTGGGTCTGGGTGCCCTCACACCAATGTCCATCACATAACTGTCCACGTACGTGGAAAACTTCATCACCTTGTCACATGGGATGTGTGCATTCTGCCAACCACAGGCACTCCTGCCCTCTTGTCCTTAGCAGAAGCCAGTGACCAGCTCTGGCCCGTGAACAGAAACAATGGCCAGTCCCCTTGCTGGCCAGCAGTGAGACGTCGCTAATACTCTGCCTCCGGGTGCGGCTGCTTCCTCACTTGTGCTGCGGGCGTGGTGGTGCTACCAGGTCAGATGGCGATCAAGGACGTCAAGTAAGGACTTCCCTGCTGGCGCGGTGGACAAGAACCTGCTGCCAGTGCAGGGAGCCTGGTCTGGGAAGACCGCGCGTGCCGTGGGGCAGCTCAGCCTGCGCGCCGCAACCACTGCACCCCGCTGCTGGAGCCCGCGCTTCAGGGCAAGAGCAGCCTGCGCTCACCACCGCTAGAGAAAGCCCAAGCCCAGCAGGGAAGGCCCAGCTCAACCAAGAAATAAGATATTCTTTAAAAAGAACATCAAGTAAGGCAATGTGTATGCAGCACATTTTTTTTAAAAAGCTCTAGAAAGACTTCAGAATGTGTCCCCAAACCTTCAGAATGTCTTGAGGTTTCCAAACGGTGTGGGTTTCTCCTCGTTTTCTGGAAAGGTGAGTGTGGGGCACACAGCTCCAGAACTTGCATCCCTGTGGGTTAGGCAGACCCACGGCACCAGCTACACTGCCGGGGGGCTTCTGTTTCCAGCATCAGACCTGCTGGGTTGAAGGGAGCAGGAGGTAGCTGGAGATGAGCAACTCTGGAACTCAGCAAGCAAGCAAAAACCGTACATTTTAGGTGGATTTGTGGTGTGAACCAGGTGGATTTGTGGTGTGAACCAGGTGGATTCGTGGTGTGAACCAGGTGGATTTGTGGTGTGAAGCAGTGATGGAGGCGTGCAGGAGGAAGCATGCTGCTCAGCAGAATGTAGACAATAAGAAAGCTAAAGATGCCGCCAGAAATGTCTCCTGTGCAAGACACAGCTCTAGAGATGGGATTATCTGGAGAGAGACGTAAGCTCAGTTTCAGAGTTAGTGCTCGGTAACGAGTAGCCTTATTCCAAAACCCAACCCAATTTTTGCCACTGACTGCCGAGGCTCCTCTCTCCAGCCAGAGAGCCTGGGCATGTGATGAGCTGAGAGTGCAGAGGCCCTCGGCTGAGACCCCTGGGAGCGGCTGTCCGGGCTCTTCAAGGCCACCTTGTGTGCACACACGTCGGGATGCACCCTGGGGGGCAGGACACCCCGAAATCAAGCACGTGGGAATCTCAGCAGGCAGGTGTGCTCACCCAGGTGTGCACCTGAGGAGTGTGCACAGCTGACATGAGCTCAGGTCAGGGTTTGCTTCCCCAGGAGTGGGCCACAGGCCTACGACAGGACTGGAAGATCACTGGCAGAGACGGTATTGAAGACCTGTGCTGTCAATCAACATGGCCCATGAAATTTCAGATAACGCAAAAAGGCAAAGAAAGGAGGCAGGGCCTTGGGCAGGAAGGAGATGGACGTGTCATTCTACCCATTGTCCATTTCAAAGCAATAGGAGCGTGCAGATGGATTTCAGTTACACTTTTTAAATTTGGTGTTTCATCTATGACTGTAACATGCGTGTGCACATGGGAGTGTGTCTGTACACACTCGTGAAAATGCGAGCCTCCTTAACTCCTCTCCCAGATGGAGGCCGAGGACCGTAACGGCCCTGGGCTAACCAGCTAGTGCCCTGCTCTCTGGACGGCTCGTTTCTCAGGCTCCCACTGCGTTGCCAGGGAGCCGCCTGCAGAGGACGGGGTCTGCGGGCACTTTCTCAGCTGTGAAGCCTGAAAGAGAAGCAGGAAAAGACCAGACTTGAGCTAACAGCGAGGTTCACTGGGTCCCGGGAGGGGCCGTCTCCTTGCTGATTAAGAGGCGGTTAGGAGCCGCCTCCTTCCTCAGGGTGCCAAGAACCAACACCGGTCGTGAAGAAGTGTGCGACCATGCTTAGCTCAAGAGCTACTTCTGTACCACGCACACATTCATTTCTAGAAGCATTGCATATTTAAACATGACAAACTAAGAAATAATTTCAATAAGATACACAGTAATCAAACCAGTCAGTCAACCCTGTAGGGAATCAGCCGTGAATACTCATTGGAAAGACTGATGCTGAAGCTCCAATACTCTGGCCACCTGAAGAGAAGAGCCAGCTGATTGGAAAATGCCCTGATGCTGGGAAAGACTGAGGGCCGAAGGAGAGGACGACAGAGGCTGCGACGGTTAGACAGCGTCACCGATCCAACGGGCGAGAGTTTGAACAAACTCCGGGAGACAGTGGAGGACAGGGAAGCCTAGTGAGCTGCAGGCCAGGGTGCGGAGCTGCCCAGGACTTGATGGCTTAATAACCCCCGCCACAGAGGATGCAGTAATCATTCTACAAACAGAGTGAAGAGCATCTCAGGCCTCAGAAGTCAGAAAGGAAAAACAGATTCAACTGTAGAGAATGTGAATTTTCACGCTAAAAAGCACCACGGATATTAACAGAGGAAGAGGCCACTGGTGAAAAATCTCACAACCAGCACAAACGTCGCCGAGTGCCACGGCCTGGGCTGCATCCACCCCACCAGCTGAGGTCGCAACCCTCAGCACCTCACGACACGGCCTTGCTTGGAGGTGGGTTCTTTACAGGGGCAATCTAGTTAAAGTGAAGTCACAGGGCAGGCTCCAGTCCCACACCTGGAGTTCTTATAAAGAAGAAAATTGGATGCTGAGACAGACGCTCAAAGAAGAAGCTTCTGTACACACAACCTGATGGAAGGTCAGGGCCCTGCATCCTCAAGCCACGGAAGGCCACAGGTCGCCAGCCACCTGCCCACAGCAGGGAGCGGCGAGGAGGGAGCAGGCCCCGCCCGCACACGGACCGCGGATTTCGAGTCTCAGGACAGAGACAGGTCATTTCTGTTGTTCTCACCCACCCAGGAAACGAATACAGGGACTTGATGGCATTTAGGTATAAAAACTCACATATCAGTCGTCAAAACGATGGTGATGCAGAGTGAGGGTGATCACGGGACAGAGACGAGAAGGGAGCGGGACAGAGATGAGAAGACAGCGGGACAGAGAGGAGAAGACAGAGAGGGACAGAGAGGAGAAGGCAGCGGGCTTCCGGGGCCCAGGAGTTAACAGGGTCGATCCCCGGTCGGGGAGGTGCACACACGCCGCAGAGCAACTAAGCCTGTGTGGACAGTGCTCACCTTGGCCTCTAGACCCCGGGAGCTGCGGCCACGGAAGCCTGCACACCACGCAGCCTGTGCTCTGCAGCGGGAACAGCTACCGCGATGAGAAGTCTGTGCCCCGTGGCCAAGAGTAGTCCCTGATCGCCACAACTAGAGAAAGCCTGACTGTAGCAACTGAGACCCAGCACAGTGGGAAAAAGAAGAAGAGGAGGAGGATGGCAAAACCATCTTCCAGGCTTCCAGGGGCTTGGGTCAGCTGGGGCTGGCTTCCAGGATGGCGGAGAGCAGGGTGTCAGGGCGGCTTCCCCTGCCTCGCTGGAGCCCTGGTGGGGGTGCTGTCCCCTGAGGCCAAGGTCCCGGCAGGGGCCGCCCCGTGTGCCTGCAGACCTCGTGGGTCCAGGACCCACTCCCCTGCGGGGCTCCTGGGGGGTCAACCCCCTGCCTCTGCCCTCCTCTCTGCAGATCACCACCTCCCAAACCGTGTCTCCCGCTGAGACAGCACCTGTGGACTCCTCACGACAGAGGTGGCACCTGGGACCCTTTCCTGCAGTGCTTGCTGCTGCTGCTAAGTCGCTTCAGTCGTGTCCGACTCTGTGTGACCCCATAAACGGCTGCCCACCAGGCTACCCCGTCCCTGGGATTCTCCAGGCAAGAACACTGGAGTGGGCTGCCATTTCCTTCTCCAATGCATGAAAGTGAAAAGTGAAAGTGAAGTCGTTCAGTCGTGTCCGACTAGTAGCGACCCCATGGACTGCAGCCCACCAGGCTCCTCCACCCATGGGATTTTCCAGGCAAGAGCNATTTCCTTCTCCAATGCATGAAAGTGAAAAGTGAAAGTGAAGTCGCTCAGTCGTGTCCGACTAGTAGCGACCCCATGGACTGCAGCCCACCAGGCTCCTCCACCCATGGGATTTTCCAGGCAAGAGCACTGGAGTGGGGTGCCGCCTTATCCGCCTGCAGTGCTTACACCTGGACAAACGTCTCTTTGAGCAATGATACAAAGAAACTGTAAGATAAGTAAAAGTGAATAAAAGTGTGCACGCTCAATTCAGCCGCTCAGCCCTGTCTGACCCTGCGACCCCACAGACTGCAGCACACCAGGCCTCCCTGTCCATCACCAACTCCCGGAGTTTACTCAAACTCATGTCCGTCAAGTCGGTGACGCCATCCAACCATCTCATCCTCTGTCGTCCCCTTCTCCTCCTGCCTTCAATCTTTCCCAGCATCAGAGTCTTTTCCAGTGAGTCAGTTCTTTGCATCAGGTGGCCAAAGGATTGGAGTTTCACCTTCAGCATCAGTCCTTCCAGTGAATATTCAGGATTGGTTTCCTTTAGGATGGACTGGTTGGATCTGCTTGCAGTCCAAGGGACTCTCAAGAGTCTCCTCCAACACCACAGTTCAAAAGCATCAGTTCTTTGGCGCTCAGCTTTCACTGCACTCCTGCCGTTGCGGAGCCGTCTGCGGAGGCTGAGGAATGCTGGTGACCCCTGAGGGTCCTTCCAGAGCCAGAGGCAGCCGGGGGTGCAGACAGCGCTGGACCTGGAGTTTAGCACCGCAGGCCCGGGCAGCTCCAGCCCTCAGCCGGCCTCGGTCCAGCAGGGAGTAACTGCCTGGAAGGTTTAAAGCCAAGGCTCCCAGCCCGCCCCACTCAGAGCGCCTGCCTGATCCCCAGGCCACGTTCGTCAGGGGTGAGGCGTAGTGCCTCTGTGGCTCAGCACGTGGCCCATCACCAGTGCCCTCCTGTCCCTGAACCCACGGCTATAACACTGTCCTGAGAGGGATGCTTTTTGTGAAGCGCAGTCCTGGCTTCTCTGTAGGACTTTCTGGCTCCAGGGAGGGGTCGGCTCTGTTGCTCGGGCGAATGGCCAGCGTGGATGGAGAGACAGTGGTGACTGACGACCCGCGTGGGGATGGAGGCTCAGCAGAGAGAAGGAGGGGGGCTGGGCTGAGACAAAGCGGGGGATCCAGGGCCCAGGCCGCTGAACGCAAGCTCTGACCCGCAGGGGGTGGGGCTGGCTGAGTGGTGGGTGTCGTGGGGCTCTCGCCCACGTGCTCTGCCTCACCACCCGTCCACACGGATCACCTTTCTGTCTTTGTCCTTCCCAGCCTCCAGAAGCGGAAGAGACCCCATTGGTGCATCTTTTCCTGGAGGCCGGGAAGGTTCTTTAATTGCCCTGAATCTCAGCGTCCAGAAGAGCTCAAAATTTCCCGGCCCAAGAGCTCCAGGTTGAGCTCAGTTCAGTCGCTCGGTAGCGCCCAACTCTGTGCGACCGCATGGACTACAGCACGCCAGGCCTCCCTGTCCATCACCAACTCCTGGAGCTCCAGGTTACAGATGGAGAAACCGAGGCCCTGGGAGGTCTCACAGCGCTGGACACTGCAGGAACGGTCTCCAGTGAAGGAGGAAGGCAGAGAGAGCACGCAGGGAGGAGGGTGCAGGGCCCGGGCCTCCCCTGTGAAGACCCTCGTAGAAACGACAGCAGAGGGGCCTACAAGCCACCCTGGCCTCATCCCTGCGCCCTCGCTTGCAGACCAGACCAGAGCCAGGTCTGCGAGCCGCCTGGCCAGTGGCGCGCAGCAGACCCTCCGGAATCTGGTTCTGCTGGAGACCTCTGGGGCGGGAGGCGGAGCCCCCAGGGTCACGTTCTAGGGTCTGGGCGCGCAGGTCCAAGGGCCCACGGAAGACACCTGTGAGTGGCTGGCCTGGCTCAGTCAGCACATGCCTCTGCGATGGGTCAGCGTGCCACCCAGCATGGGGGAGCCCCTGGGGGGCCCCCAGATCCCCCAGGATGGAGACCTGCTGCTGGATGGGCAGTGCCAGCTGGCTGCACTTGCTCCACCAGAGACAGTGGTGGACAGAGAGGAGCACTCAGGAGGAGCACTCGGGGGGAGCACTCACGGGGGACACTCGGGGGAGCACTCAGGGGAACACTCAGCGGGAGCACTCAGGAGGGGCACCTCAGGAGGAGCACTCTGGGGAAGCACTCATGGGGACACTCAGCGGGGGCACTCAGGAGGGACACCTCAGGAGAACTCATGGGGGACACTCGGGGGAGCACTCAGGGGGAGCACTCAGAAGGGACACCTCAGGAGGAGCACTCCAGGGGAGCACTCAGGAGGGTGCTCCGCCTCCTCCCCAGCCACACTCTCCTGGGCTCTCGGAGCCTCATCGCCTGCAAGTGAGTTTGAGGGCTTGGCCCCGTTCGATAGACTGACAGACAGACCGTGCGTGCCTTGCCCTCCCTGGAGGGCCTGTCATCCCACAACAGAGACAGGTTCCATCACCTCAGCACCTGGCCAGCACAAGAACCAGCTTTTCCAGGGCTTTCTCGGCCTCCTCCCAGGCTTGAGGGCCAGCGGGGGAGGGCCTGAGGAGACCCTCCTGCCAGGAGCACAGCCCTGAAGCGCCCCAGCCCTCGCTTTGGCCTCCTGGCGCCTGTGGCCACTGCCCCCTCCTGCACCACCGCCCGGCCACTCCCCGCTCCAACCCCAGAGTCTCGGAGCAGAGAAGGGCCTGTGGAAGGGGCGGGCTGAGCTCCCCAGGCCGAAATTAGGAGTGAAACATGAGAGTACAGTGCTGTAAAAGAAGTAAACTCAGCAAGGTTTTGATGGAATGAAAAGTTAGAGATTTCCTATAATTAACGCGAAGTCCACGTGTTCAGGATGAAGTTGAGCCCATAAGGAAGCACAGGTCTGCAGTGGAATTCATCAGGCAAGCTCTACCCTTCCCATCATCGTCGTTCAGTCGCTAAGTTGTGTCAGACTCTGGGACCCATGGGTTGCAGCCCACCAGGCTCCTCTGTCCCTCACTGTCTCCTAGAGCTTGCTCAAATTCATGTCCATTGAGTCGGCGATGCCAACTAACCCTCTCATCCTCTGTCATCCCCTTCTTCTCCTGCCTTCAATCTTTCCCAGAATCAGGGTCTTTGCCAATGAGTCAGTTCTTTGCATTAGGTGGCCAAAGGATTGGAGTTTCAGCTTCAGCATCAGTCCTTCCAATGAATATTCAGGACTTATCTCCCCTAGGAAGAACTGGTTGGATCTCCTTGCAGTCCAAGGGACTCTCAAGAGCCTTCCCCAGCACCACAGCTCAGAAGCATCGATTCTTTGGCTCTCAGCCAGAAAAATGGCTCCAACTCTCATATCCACATGTGACTACTGGAAAGACCAAAGCTTTGACCATACGAACGTGCTCAAAATCCTCATCAGTGCAGGAACACGCCTCCCCTTTCTGGGGCCTCCTCCACCCCCTGTGTGTTGGGAGGGAGGCAGCATCATGTTCATCCTGGCGCTGACTGTGGGTTCAGGAAAGCTGGAGGCCAAGATGCACCATGAGTGACCGTGGTCTCACACCGCCCCCCAGCACTGTGGGATGGGCAGAGGGGCAGGCCCGCCCTAGGGCCAGGGGAGGGAGGGGCCCACAGGTGGCTGGGACGTGCGTCCACTTTCCAGGGGGCCTGTGGCCCAGGCGGGAGGACCCAGACCCGGGACGTGAGGGAAGCTGGCAGACTTCTCCAGGCGCTGTACTGGGAGAGGGGGACGTAGCTGACCCACCAGCTGCATCGCCCTGACCACGGCAGGACAGCTGTGCGGGAGTCCAGACGTCTGGGAGCGCTTTTTCTCATCATCAGAACAAAGAGACGAACGGACGTGAAGGTGCTGGGCCTGAACCAGTGGGGGCAGTTGGGGCTGGGGGACCTGTCTGGGTCACTCATTCAGGCTCCAGACCTCAGCCTGCAACCAGACATGGCCTGATGAAAGCAGAGGATGACCCGAAATACAGAAACGTGGGCGGGTGCCGTCAGTGACTCGGGCAGGCAGTGCCCAGGGCTCCGTGGAGTCAGAGCCTCTGGGGTGGGCGCCCCTTATCTGAAGCCTGGCTGTGCGGCTGGGGGCGTCGCTGACGGCAGAGGGCAGCGCTCCGTGCGGCTTCACGCGAGCTCAGCGCCTGAGATGTCTCACGCTGCAGTCCTTTGTGAAGAATCCGAGGCTCGTGATTCCCACTGGCTTCTCTCCCGAAGCACGTGGGCTCCCTGCTTGCCTCATGGTGAAAACACGTCTGCCCAGGGTTCCAGATTAGGGGAGTCTGTCCGGTCCCTCCAGTGACTGGGGGGTGTCCCTGCCTCGGCTGGGGGCCCTGCCACCCCCCGGGCTGTCAGAAGGGGGCATCTGGGTAGGCTTGATGTCACACTTTACCCATTTTTCCAAAAAGGCAGAAATCTGGGTTTTTCTAGGAAATTGAAGGGTTGAAAATCACAGCAAGGC